>JAJJMB010014788.1:2277369-2454692 GCA_023531105.1 Papaver atlanticum
ACCATAGACATAGTAATTCTACAAATACTAAGGCGTTACCGATAAACTAATATCACATAATAAACTGGTTCCAAATTTCATTCTACACACCAAAATTGAACATTGAATTCTCAGAATATTTGAAATTTCCAAAGTCAAATCGATCTTAAAAAACAACTAATGAAAATGATATCGAAAAAACTCAATTCTAATTTTGACCAGCTCAGAATACACGGATAATTTGAACACCAGGGGATACACGGAGAAGCTCATTTCTAAACAAAATCAACATAATTCAAAAGAGAGAAAGAACAGACCTGAGAAAAGAATTCAACTGGTCATTCAACGTCTAGCTCCTCTCTTTTTCTCCTTCTCGTGAAGTCTTGCCAAAACTTTGAACCCTAATTTACTTGGAAAAAGTCCTTCATACAATAGGGAATGGAGTCAATAGACCTAAAGTCACGTTTGGATGTCTTTATTTCTCTTTATCAAATGGTGTTCTTGCATATACCCCCAAAAAATACTAAGGCAAAGCACTATGGTGCCCCATTTCCTAGAATCCCTACCCTATCCTTCATATGTAGGGAAAAAACCAAATTTGCAACCACTATGGTCTCCCATATCCCTACTTATGTAGGGATATCCCTCCCTTTCCCTACAAGGTGGATCACATCTGATCCGGGCAGTAGGGAAGGGAAATCATACAGAAACTCAGTTTTCGTAGAAATTTCCGCTTTACGGAAACTGAGTAGCCGTTTGGCAGTTGATATGGCTACTGAGTTTCCGTAGCATTTTACATGGAAACTGGGTTTCCGTTTCCGTAAATTTATTTGTTTGACCTTTTTTCTTTTACACCTCTCCCACACCCGATCCTAACCATCCGTCATTCATAACGACTCTATCTTCTCCACCGTCGGATCCCAACGGTCATTTTTTCAAAATCCTCTATAAATACAACTCTAATTCTCTATTCAAATCACCCCAAATCAATTGATTTCTTATTTCTCTTCTTCCTATATACTTCTTTGATTTTTATCTTTATCTTCCACTACTCAAGTTCTTTATATTTTAGTTTGATTCAAAATGGTTAATAATTTTGTGCAATGGGAAGAGATTGATCTTACTGCTGCATATATTTATGTGAGTTGTGATGAAATTGTTGGTGCGCAACGAAAAACAGCTTCATTTTGGATACGTATTCACCAAAATTTTGTCCAACGCAATGGCAATCCTAATGGAAGAGATTGGGGTGCCTTAAAAACCAAGATGAAAGCAATCAAAAAAGATGTCAGAGAATTCGTGTCCATTCTTAACGCTATATATCGGCAAAAGATGGTCGGGAGCAATTTCAGGAACAAACAGGACAACCATTCAAGTATGATGCATGTTATGAAAGGTTTAGAGAAAAGGTCCCTGGATTTAATTATGAACTCAAGGTTGCCCAAAATAGTGAGTTGTTTAATAATCATCGTAACTTTGTATCAGTCGGAGATGGTACAGAAGTTCTGGCTAACGGAGAGACTCGTTGGAATTACAAGTATAATGCCCGTCCTATAGGAACAAAAAAAGCCAAAATGCAAGCTAGACAGAAGAAGGATCGCGAGCAAGGTATATTTAGAGAAGGTGATGAGAGAACATCTTCGGTTAAGATGGAAGAAGATAAGATCTATCAACATAGTGCAAATATTTTGGGGTTCTTAAGGAAACACAATCAAGGAAGGAAGAAATGAGAGTGGAATAAGAATCCCAATACCAAACGATTTGGGTGTCTACTCAACAATCGAGTTATCAAATGGAACAACAACTCAATTTGCAAAATCTCCAAGAACAGACTTATCAAATGCATCAACAACAAATGCATTTAGATCAAGATAATGCAATAATGTCTATGGACCTTAATAAGTTAGCTCCCAGCGAAAAAAATATTATCGACGCATGCAAAAGGAAATTTTGAAGAGGATAAATGTAATTAGCGTTGAAGATTCAGAAGATGATGATGTAATCCATCTCTAATTGTTTTTTCTTTTATTGAGTTTAGTTTTTTAATTTCTAATCCATGTTTAAAATGTTGTCCTAAATTTCTAGTTAGTAAAGTTGTTAACTTAATCAAAAAAGTGTTGTCTAAATTAATTTAGTTGTTGTTTGAATTAATGAAAGGCTTGAATTTCGAGTAACCAACGGTTCAATTTTCAAATTAAACTAATGTTCATTAATAGCTTAAAAAAGAAATTACAACTGATCATTTGATTAAAAGCGTGTAATGCCCTGCCCAATCATCTTAATATGGTGGACGATAGGTCTGAACACATTACATGTTATTATTTTTCTTGGTGTGAGATTCAACGATTAATGCCGCTTCGAAATGATAAAACGTCTCTCCTCTCCAGGCTTTATATGCATCCTGTGCAGCGAACCTGTCCCCTCTGTGTCTATCGAGAAACTCATTGTACTTGATGCATAATTTCCTAAAATGAATCATCCTTGAACAAATGTGGGATGGTTCATAGTTATAGCGTGGTTTCTTGCTCGTCTGTTTAACGAAAGGACCCCAACCAACTTGAAGCCAAAATATACTCTGATCTTGTTGATCTTCGGGGAGATCCTTGACAATATAAAATTTTCTAACCCATTTGGTATCTTCTTCAACATCCTTTAACCTTTCCCTCAGTTGGAACTGTTCTTGACCTCGTTTCTTTGCCTTGAGTTTCTCTTCGTATTCTGTCGCAGCAGATGATGAAGCTTTGGTTTCTTTTATGGTTTTTCGTTTGTTTAACAATTTATCCATCACATTAATGTATTTAGTAGGTGATGAAGACGTAGTTGCTTGATCTCTTCTTTTGTATATCTCTTTTTCCATTGTAGCAATTGATTTGGTTGTTTGCTTGCATCTTCTAAGAATGTCTTCGACTAAATAGGTAGTTGATGATGGATTTGCCATTTAAAAGTTGTTTAACTTTGATTTTCACCTTACAGATTTATGCTGCACAGAAGATTGGGTTATCTTCCTTATATAGGATTCATTCCCAACGACTATATTTCTTATAACTCGTGCCCAACAGCTATATTTCTTATAACTCGTGCCAAACGGCTATATTTCTTAGAACTCGCGCGCAACGGCTATATTTCTTATAACTCGTGCCCAACGGCTATATTTCTTAGAACTCGCGCCCAACAACTATAAATTTTCTCCTATAAAAATATAGTAATGGAAAACATTTTTTCTTACCAACAACAAACTCAAATCATTCTCAAATATAAACCTCAATTATGTATTCTAACAGTTCGAGTAGAAATGGAAAACAAATAGTATGTGTGGAAGCAAAAGAGGTATGTCCATGTTGTTTCATGGATAACCATAGTATGCTTCAATGCCCATGGCTATATACAAAATGTCCACAACGAGGTTGCACCGACACTAGGAAGGTAAAGGAGTCCATACCGGAAAAGATTAGGTATTTGGAATGTGAGTATGCTAAATGTCCAGGAGAAGCACAATGTTTGGAGGATGCAATGAAAGATGCAATCAAACAAGAAAAAGTTGATGAACTTTGCAAGAACTTCAAACTAAAAGGAAAGGTGGAGTTTAAATGCACCAAGGGTATTCCATGTGAAACTCAGGGTTGTAATTTCTTTATGGAAATGCACCGGTCTAGTGCAAAGAAAACATATGGAAAACGTTACTGGAAATGCCTTGTATGTGAAACGGTGGCATGGGCTGAATAAGTGTTGTTATGTTCTAGTTTAATAAAGAGTTTGAATATGAATTGATGTAATGTGCTTTTTAATAATTAGTATGTGTTGTTGTTCTTTTATAAGAGTTTAAATTTGATGAACATGATGTAATGTGCTTTTACAATAATTGATAATACTTATTTTCATATTCGTATGATTCACGATTACACTAAGCACGTGCAACAAGCATTTAAACCAATAGGCGACCCTATTGGACGAGGTATGTCTCGTGAGGGTTTACAGAGAGATATACCCACAAAACCTATTAAATTGTTTACTCTTCATCTGATGATTCGGAGGATGAATCTTCAAAGGGGGACGGGTTATACTCTGAGAAATTGTTTTTCAAAATCACATAGCAGTTAAAAAATCTAAAAAAATTCCCCTTTTTTTTTTTGTGACTCTCCAAAGCCCATTGCTCCTACAACAAAAGAAAACAATACCAATTTACAATTAAATTATTCAATAATTCAGTAGACATAAGGTAAGTTTCTTACGATTGCCGAAGGTACTGGAGCCCTTAATAGATATAAGGTTCTCTGTATCGTTACATATTCTTTAAGGTCTGAAGTGATAACGTTTAACCTTGTTTTCAGATACTTAACTGTTCGTTCATTCGGATTCCCGTTATGTATAGTCAATCTTTGCAGCAACTACTCCAAAAGGTATGTGTTATTTAGTTGTTCGTCTTCTTCTTCATTCTCTAGATGTATATCGACCCATAAACTAACAATCAATTCGTCTTCCCCCGGATTATAACCCACCATAATTTAGAAAGAAAAGTGTTGCTTTGTAAATAATAACTTGGACCAAAGAAGTGTTTATTTTTATAGATGGAGAAGAGAGTTGGTCGAACTAATGTGTTCATTGGTAAACCATATGTGATCTATTTATACATGGTCAGTATACATATCCATATACTGTACAAAGAGATTTCACGGATAAGTATACATATCCATATACTGTACAAAGAGATTTAAATGATTTCATGGATAATCATAATTCAAAAACATATGGCCATCAATTTAAAACGTATTCATTGGCATACATAATTGAAGCCCAAAAATAATTTAAAGTCCCTCCTACATATGCATGTAGCATTCGAACTTTTAAACACAACAGTGAAAGGGTTATCATACATCCTATGACTCAACATCATCATCATCATCATACAAATCCGCATCATCGTACTCAGCCTCCTCGTCATCGTCATCGTCCTCATCATCCTCATCGTCATCTCCATCATGTTCATCTTCATCTTTTACATGCCCGTCTCCATAAACATGTTCAACTGCATGTTCAAAGTCATCTGGGATTTGATCATTGTAATCTCCATAATAATAAAAATGCAACATCCTCGTTTTGACCAGGAATAACTTCTTCTTCTAAGTCTGTATCATCATAATCTCCATATGATGATAGAAGTACCACGCATTCCATATCTGTACCCTCCAAACTAAACAAGTCCCCTGCCTGGCCTCCTCTACCAGGACGCGCATCAATATGCTTGACAAGATCTGTTCTTAGTTATAGGTGCATTTCTAGGTTTTTTAGAGTTGACATAAATACACGACCATTATTGGTAGGTTCCGGAATCGGAACAGGAACAACTCTGCCCCAATCCGTATCCCGATGTTCATGCTCAATAATCATGTTGTGTAAAATAAGACAACATTTCATAATTAGGTTCAAGTCAGATTGATGCCAATACTTACACGGTGATCCGACAATTCTGAATTTACCTTGAAGCACTCCAAAAGCACGCTCGACATCCTTTCTTTTAGCCATATGATACTTGTTGAATCTCACATACTCGGAAATGTCCAATGTATGAGTAAAAGCTTGTACAATTGTAGTCAACTTTGGATAGATACCATCGGCTAAGAAATAACCCATATTGTATTGGTGACCATTGATGACATAATTGCATGGAGGTGTTACACCCTTTAGCATGTTATCAAAAAGGGGTGAGTGTGCCAACACATTCAAATCGTTGTTTGATCCAGGCATTCCAAAAAAAGCATGCCAAAACCACAAATCGTATGATGCCGCCACCTCTAATACCATACTACTATGTTTCACTTTATCCCGGTAAGTTCCTTGCCAAGCTATTGGATAATTCTTCCATGGCTATTGCATACAATCAACACTACTAAGCATTCTAGGAAAACCTCGTTCTGCATTCTCAGTTAGCAACCTATGAACATCTTCAGGAATGGGTTCACGCAAATATCTTTCTCCAAAAGTCATGCAAATGGTGTGGCGAAATCTTTTTAGATTATGGTATATTGTAGTGGCACCCATACGAGTGTAATCATCAACACTATCAGCTGCCGTACTTTTGCATAAACATTTCATCACGGCAACTAATTTCATATACAGAGAATGCCCCATAGTACCGGTTGCATCCGGACGTTGTTGCCATTCTGTGTCCACTTCAAGCAATTTTCCTAACAATTTCTCGAATAATTCTACCCTCATGCCTACACGTTGTTTGAATTGTCTTGAGGTATAACCAGTTCCAGGTGTAAAATAATCATTCATCATTTTCGCATCATGCCACACTCGATCACGAGTTATTATACTGCGTGTTTGTACCTTCCTAGGTACCGGTTGTTGAATAATACGCAACCGTTCATCCAAACAAAGTTGTGTAAACATTAGCAAAGCTTTCTCTTCTTCATCACTAGAAGTATCCAAATAGATTCCATATTTTACTCTCACATAAGCACGCATTAGACTCATTATGTACCTTTGCAAACAACAATCATAGTATCAATTTATCTATACAATACATAAATACAAGTCAATCAATGTTATACATCGATAAAATAGTAGTTTACAAACATTTCATTCAACTGATCAAGACACACAACAAGTAATAATCATGGATTTTTCACTAAATCTATGTTTTAATTATATTATTGTATTGCATACTACATACCTAACCAGCCTAATATCAACAATATCATCAAAATCAAAATCAAATTAATTTTAAACCCTAAGATTAGAATCACTCACCTTTGATGATTATGTGGATGGAATTCGAAATTGAAGAATGAATTTGTTTCACCTAAGAGTAACGATCAAACCCTTTTAATTTAAGCCAAAGAATCGCAATGAATCACTATTAAAATCAAAAGGGGATAAAAGGGGTTTGAGAGGAGGAAAAAATAGAGAAGAAGGTGAAATGGGAAATCCGTGTGGTTTCTGGGTACTTATGTTTATGAAACGGCTACTGAGTAGCCGTATTGGTCAAGTCAGAGAGTTGACTTATACGGAAACTCAGTAGCCGTATAACACTATTCATACGATCGTGTAGGGAAGGGATAAAAGGGCACCATAGTGAGGCTACCTTCCATGTGATTTCCCTTCTCTACAAATGAGGGATAGGGAAGGGATGCCCTGCACCATAGTGCTTGGCCTAACAATACCCATTTATCTACATACCCCCAACCTTTATCCACCTACCCCATCATATATACAAACCCATCTTATCTCTTCACCTTCGTAAGAAATTGATGAAATTTTCAGATCTTATTCTTCTTCCTCCTAACGGTAAAAGCTTCCAACCATAGTCTTTTATTTTGATTTCACCTTATAGAGAAACTCTAGCTCGTAACAAACCCCAAATTTGGGTTTAATTTCTTTTATTTGGGAATTTAATTTTTCATCTGGTTATTTTCTTGTTGTTTTGTTAGTGGCGATGGATTAGCGGGAAGTGGAAACCAAGTGGAATGAAGTTAATATGGATTGTCTACAAAAAGAAGAAATAATTATGGTATTTCATTCAGATCAAATAAGTTGTATTTGTTGATCTGATCGTCCATTACATGAGATATCCCTGCCTTCTTTCATGGCTTAACTGTATTTTCTTTGGCTTGACTGGCACTTTCTTTGATGCTGTTGTACAAGCTGTTCATGTAGATGGTTTTTCCCACCTAGATAAATCCCTCTTTGTAGATGTATCTCTAGTCTTCTGTGCTTCAGTTTGTTCATTGGTCGGGCGACCCTTGGTAGCAAATTTTCCTTTGGGTTCTTGCATAATTGTTTTACTTGGATTTGCAATCTCTATCAACCTTTCAAACATGAAATGCTTATGTAACTCTGTGCAAGCTTCATGTTTTATTTTTATCTTCTAAAACAAAACCCCCCAATCAAAAATTGCGGGGCCCTTTTCGTGTACAAAACCGTAGATACTTCCAGTGTTCATGTATAGAATCTAGAGAAATATGACTATAGTTGTTGTGGTTGTTGAGGATTTCACAAGCACACAGGGTAACCCATGAGTTTTCCATGCATATGTAGGGATGTATCATTTTTTTTGTTACATAATTTTTGAAAGAGGGTATAAATATCAAAAATTTCTAATAATTCAATAATTTTCATGTTCATCAAATTATAACTAACATAACTACCTAATGGGGGTACCATTAGTATTTTATGGGGTATATAAAGGAACACCCATATCAAAAAGAATATACTAAATCTGAATCTGAATCTTTTCCTAATTTGTCTAGGTTGCCCCTGTGTGGGTGTAATGTTTTTCTTTTCTTTTTTTATTAACAATCTTCATTTCGTTAAAAGCAATCAAATTACATGGAGAATGATAAGTACATCATCAAGTGAATAGAAACAACACACTATGTTAGTACAAAAACTAATATTCCACTGCGCTATGCGGTCTTGAACGTGGCATATTCCAACGAGAAAATTCGGTACACCGAAAACAGGGCCAAAAACAAGTTGTAGTGAACCGATAACTCGGAAAAGAATGGTTTTTAGGATCATAGTCCAACCATTTTGAAAGTTTTCTTCAAAAGAAAGATGAGCTCCATCGAAAGAGGATTTTTTTTTCCCAAAGTCTTGATGTCGGTGAAGATTCAGTTGGCCGAAAATTATCCATGATGTACTTAAACCCCATCGCGATGATGCAGACAAAAAACGCCATGAAAGCGCAGAAATATGCCAGAAAGCATGGAGGATGAAACATTCTAAGCCTTAAAAACTTCAAATCCGAACTAAAAGTTTCTAAACTTAACTACATAGAAAGAAAATAGCAAACTAAGACTAATATTGCTTAGATCCACTGAGTAGATCCGAGCAGTTTTTCGCTTGACGGAAATAGGGTTTTTCTTGCTTGAAAAAATCACTTTAAAAGAGGTGGAGAGGGAGAAAGATAGAGAGTTCGACATCTTGTGTAAATATAGGTTGCCATTTGCATGAGTGTTGTTAATCACCCTTTTTGGCTAATAGTTATATATGTTCAAACACGTCTTCTTGGTGTCTTTCATGCCAATGATGTCATGAAGAAAAATATATATAACAAATTCGAGGTAAAAGTTTATCAAAATGTCATCACTGGAACACCGGAATTGCAATGAGCTCTTAACCTAAGCATGGGAGCTAAATAAACATTTACCTTGAATTGTTCACAGGTGTATTCCAACCAATATTAATAGTTTGAAGTTTAGTTACTTTGTATATAGTCTGTGGAGCGGGTTATATTGTTAGTGTTGGATTCATCTTATCTTTCTAGCTAGCAGCGGTCATGCAGGTGTTCTATTTGTTTTGTTCTTGCTTTTATAATCACATGCCAGTTTTATAGTCTTGCATTCATAAATTGGTTTTATAGTGTCTCCTTATATTTTAAATGGGTTGTTTCTGGATTTCTAAAAATATTAGTGAATACACTTAATGTTTTACAACGTGATTTTTGGCGAGGTAAGGATGTGAGGTGTACCTAGCCAAGGAGAGGATAACCTATATCGTGTATGTTGTTTTCCTTTAGAATTAATTACAATTAGGATAGTTAATTATCAAAATTAGTTCATTTAATACTTAACGTCACTTGCAAGCGTGCATCTAGATGTAGCCACCTGATGTCTTGATGATCGTTAAATGTTAGGGATGGAAAGCTTAGCTATATATATATATATATATATATATATATAAGCTAAATGTTATGTTATGAGACATTTATCTAAATTATTAATCTATCAAATCGTTTAACGATTTTAGTCTAGTTATTTGAGCTATAAGGACTCTCTGAATCAGGAAGGTTACCCTTTTGTTAGAGCACTGCTCGGTTGAACCCAGTAAGCAGTGGTATGTCAAGTTTGGCTGACAAGTTTAGTTCCAAAACTCGGTCGTTTGAATTGTTTACTAAAGTCAACTTGTTGAGTTAGACTTGGGACATAGAAATTTTGGGACAATCTCCAGCTACTCATTAAAGAGTTAAAGACGTATCGAAGACAAATGAATACATCATCCTTTGAATTAAGGATAAAATCTATTGGCTTTAACTTGTTCCATTTTTGTAAGTTCTTACAATCATATTTATTGACAACATAACATGCAAAGTTTGTTTTACACGGCTTTAGTTGTTTATATGAATTGATTATTTTTATGATCTAAGTATCAAAAGGAAGGATATATATTGGTTGATTCTAAAACTTATTGTATTAAGCTACGTAGTATAGTTTTTTATATTTTCGTGATTTCGACATAACACTAATATGACTCTTGTCATGGATTAGTGTTGAACTTTCAGAAAACTAAATATATCTATCTAGTGGTGAACCTAGACTTTGAATTCATAATAGAAAAGCTATTTTTTAGACATGATTTGGAGTTTGTTTAGACTAAAATTAAGTTTATGTGTCTAATGGGATTATGACTGATTCCAAGCTTGCAAATTTCAAAATCTCTTCATTTTAAATTATTAATCTTTAAGATTTTGAAAGATGAGAAAGTTGAATTAAAAGTTCATATGTCTGATAAATATTGAACACATATTTAACTCATATATGTATTATTTTCCATATACATTAACTTGATATTCAAGGCTAGATCCTAATTAATATTAAGAATCATTTTTTTTCCTTGATTAAGATCGAAAAATATATGTGCTTTCAGTTCCCAAAAAATTGCACATAACTAGCTTTTTACACCCTAGACCCTAGACCTCATGAGCACTATATAAGAAGACCCTCAATACATTAATAGCGCGTTTGGATACCAGAAGCAGAAGTGTTTTTGATTCTATACTTCTGGAAGTTGCTTCTCAGAAGTTGAAAAGTTAAAAAGTTTAGTTTGGAAACTACCTAACTTATAAGTTGAAAAGCAAATAAGTAAGTTTGGAAAATTTACAAGTTAAAAGTCACAATATCATTTTAGTATTGTTATGTTTTTTTTAGCCAATAATCCACACCATATAACCAAGATTATTAAGAAAATTTAGAAACATACAAGTCTTTCAACACACCATCAAAGAGGAACACAAAACAACAAGCACTAATACAGGCTTGTGCAAAATAGAATTAGATAACAACCCCATTCTTGATTGTTCTCAAACTCTCATTACCTTGTTCAATCCCCTCAATTCATCTTTATAAAACCAACCAATGACAACATCTTATCTTGTTCCCGAACTTCTCGACTGAAAATAGTTGTCTAAACTATAACAACTCGTATTGGAAGTTCTGTCTCAACTTTAGAATCTTCCCTAAACCTCCGGCGAACACCCACCGGACCCATGAAACTCATGGCAGTTGAACTTGGTGTAGGCGCTTAGTCTAAAATTAAAGTCGTGGAGAGCAGGTCACTCAGGCCTTTCTTCAAACATCTTGTGTGCATGAAAATGGTAACTGAAACATGGCCAATTTTGCTATTGTAATACCTCTCCTTCGACCTGCAAGCTTAAATTCATACACAACCCATCAATCATAACTCATTTATGACTCTAGAACGCTTCAATTAAAAGTCATTTAGCCACAAATCACCGTCATCTTCACCGTCATTCATCTCTAGATGAGAACAACAACAATCAATTCCTTCCCTAGCTTCTTGGTTAAAATATTACCATAAACCTTTAATAATTCGAACCCAAAATCCATGTCCTTGCCAAATTTGCAACCATCGTTCAATCTCTTATGTTCATACATAGAAATCAATGACAACACCATACATAAAACGGGATCCCATCCTTGTTGTTGTCAACCATTTATAGTGTTTATATCTTCTTCAACTCTACTAATTAACCTTTTAATGGTGTTATATCTTCTTCTCTAACTCTGTATATTTCTTCTCACTAGTCACAATTGAGTTTCTTGTTCTGGGAAAGAAACGAGGAAAGAGTAGATTGTTTTATTAAGAAGGAAATTGTTATTAAATATAATATGAATCCCGAGGAGAATCATAAGCTACTTATGAGAGAAGTCAGAAGCAAAAATGTTGGCTCCAAAAAGAAGCATTTTTTTTTAATATTATAGAAGTAGTTTTCAACAGACGTTGCCAAACAAACTTTCAACTTTTTAACTTAAAAAAGCAAAAAAGCAACTTCTTTGTTTGCATCCAAACAACCTATAAGAAGACATCTTCCACACTTGGAAACACAATTCTGCCTCTCATACCAAATCTTTTACATCAAAACCTAGGGTTTACCCCTTTAGGGGGAACCCATTCTTCTTGTAATTATGAGTATCCAATCCTTTGTTAGTTAAGGATGAATTCAATATTTTAGTGTGAAGCTTTATTAGTTATATAAAGATATTCAGAGTTTTAATCATATTATAGTTTGTTTTTACTATAATTATAGGGTTTATGACTGATTTATAGATTGTTCAGATATATTGATCATTTTATTGCTAGTAGAGAGTTGAGCGATCCGCAATTGCCGTGCATCTCCTACATAAGTAGAGAACGTGAGACCTCGCAGAGGGATTCTGTGGAGCAATCGTGTGTGAAGACAACAATAGTAAGTAGACCTTGCGCTAAGAGTCTAACTGCTAGGATCAACCTAAGTTCACATAGATTAAAGTTTCCGATTGGGTTACACCTTGAGTGCGCTACTACTTGGTAGTTCGGTTGGATAGAATCTGATATGCGAGCGCTTTGGTATCAGGTTACACAAGGGACTTTGGGGATAACACTGCTCTATCTGCTTCCCTACATTTGATGATGAATGGTTCTAATGAAGATAGATAAGTATACTAACTAAGTCAACGTCTGGTAGCGGGGACAGACTCCCTGATCATCTCTATTTTTTATTTTATTTGTTATTCTTTTTATTTTACTTTAATCAAACAATCCCCCTCTTTGTTTTTTCCTTTTATTATAGTTTTGCTGATCAAATAACCTATCAATTACACAGCTCTATGCGGGAAAGATCCTTACTATCGCTATATTACTAGTTAATTAGAGGGAAATATCTTGATTAATTTGTTGCACTTACGACACGCATCAAATTTTGGCGCCGCTGCAGGGGAGCAGTTCCTAATTGATTTGTTATTTGTTTAGCTTGTTTTTGTTTTACCTTTTTGTTTAGTGTTTTTAGGTTTTCGCGGTGTTAATACTTAGTCAAAGGAGATTAGCCACTCGTCAAAAGCAGGAGGTAAATTCGTGAAACATGTTATAAGTATCACTTTTGTTTTTGTTTTTATATTTTTGTTTAAAGTGTTTCTTTCTTGTGAGTCGTCATGTTTCCGTATGAAAATAACATTTACGAGGCACAAGATCAATCATACAATAGTGGTAATCGATATGGTTTTCAATATCAAAGTTATGACAACTACCAACCACACCATCAAAACCAATCTTTTGGCTATGATCAATATCCTACCGAACCTTTTGGTTATTCTCATGCGTATCAACAATCTTATGACGGGTATGTAAGTGAGCAACCACAAGGATTGGGGGATAATTATGTTTCTAATAATTCTTCTAGTCTGGTAGGTCTAATGCACCAATTTATGAATAATATGGATCGAGAAAATCAAAATTTAGACCAATACATCCAAAATAAGGGAGAGTACAACGACAAGACTGATGATGATACCTCCAAGAAATTCAAAAGAATGTGAATAACTTAAAAATACAAATAGCTCAATTCAGGGAGACAAGAAATGAAGAAGAAGTTTGGCCTCAAAACAATTTTTTTTTATGAAATTCCTAAGGATGATAATGAATATTTTGAAGATGGGCAACCTTTTGAAATTTCTTGTAACAGACATGAAGTTATTCCAGCTCCGGATCATAATAAAGATCATTCGCCTATTAAAAAGGATGAACATTGGCATGACCGAACTATTGTTATAAACGGTGTAACATACTCAAATGCATATCAACGTTAAAACGAATATCCGGATTACAATGTTTTTAGGCCGATTGTTTTGCAAAAAGTAAACCAAATTATTCCTTCATCGGAGACTCATACGGAAGACCCTAGGATTTGCACTAATGAACTAGATTTTTGGAGGGAAGATTCTGATTTCGATGATGAGAGTGTTGAAGAAATGGTGATTGAGAATGAAACCAAATCGATTGATTTCGTGGAAGACCCAATTGAGATTGTCAAGGAATATAATGATGATGAGATTTCGGTTGAAGCAGAAATTAAAAGTTTGATATAGGACCACGATATACTTGAGGTAATCATCCACTTGATTTATTTAAGATAGATGGGAATCCCGTACAAGGTTTTTCTAATCCTTTGCATAATTCTATATGTATTGATCATTTTCCTCTAATCGAAGTAGATTCTCAAAGAGTTGTATCTTCTTCCACTCTAAGCAAAGGAAGAAGATATTATGAGTTGTTGACAAAGGCTCTTATGTTTAATTTAATAAACTCCTTTGTCCGGTTAGATCAATCTAAATGTTGATTATCAAAATAATCAAATTCTAGATTCGCAATCAATCAATATAGATCTCAATGAGAAACTATAAAGCGATGTCGATCTCACGCAATTAATCAATCAAGTCTATCAAAGATAAACAGATTCTAGTTGGATCCTAAGCGATCATGGTTTGTGCACTAAATCCACAAGATACAAAAACTAATAAGAATTCTTCTTCGTCTTCAAATCTTCTATTGTCTTCAAATACCTGCACAACAACACTTGAATCCTCTTGTGATCAATCACGCATAGAATGGAGTCTGTTAACAATGGACTATCACAAGATGTCTTTAGATCTGAAGATAGTTTTAAAGATCCCGTCGCTACTTTGATCTAGAATGAGTGAATCTTATATCAGAAGAGAATATTCTCAAGAATAAATAAACTAGGTGCAATCAAAGTTTCAACAACCGTTAGTCAATCAAATCAATAATCGAAAACTCTTAACACTGCAATTATCTAGTTTCCCACCAACGGTACTCGTAGAGCTTCTTGATCCCACAGAAGTCTTTAAACGAACGGTCGTAAGAGATTTCGCCTAATTAGGGTACTTTCCTCTCCGAATAGACTGCTCCACCAGAAACAACAAGAGATGAAATTTTCCTGGCTCTTAGGATAGTTTGCAAGAAACACAAACTCAAGCGTTTATAGACCTAGGTTGTTTGGACAACAAGGAAAATCCAAAACCGAAAATATTCTCAAGATATGCATTAAAGTACCTGAATTTGGTTTTCCTATTCCCAATTAATGTTAACCAATATTGATGAGGTGTCAACTCGCAAATAATATTTTCTACTTCTCTTTACACTAGCAAGCAGTAATATAATGAAAGCAGATTCGTCCCAAGGGAGGTATTGAGCAAAAGTTATTATGAAAATACTCTTAGCAAGATTATTTTGTTATAGAAAATCTGAAAATTGTAATGTTGTATTCAAATATGAGATGAAACTGATTAAGGATTCATTCTCGACCACGGAATATAAACCAAATTGACATATAGCTACGTTCTTCGCATTATCTCGTTACTAACAACCCTAGAATAATTAGTACGCTCAACTATTCCGTTATTATCTCCTAAGTTCACCGGATACGGAAGCGCTCGACTACCGGATTCTACTTATTCAAGTTACCTAGAGGTACGCTTACTAGGTATGATTCAAACAAGTGCTCTAAGTTTTGTGAGATAAGGTTGTTCCTAATGATGAATTCAAAAGCTTGAATCGCCTAATAGTGTCAATTTCTACATACGGGTACTTAACAAAGTCCCATCATCAATACCCATATATTGCTACTTGTGTTTATCTTCTCTAGACAATTACGAGTCGAAGAAAATCAAAACTAGCAATAAGATTGTGACTTAACAATTTAATTTCGAACTTAAAGAATTAAGAAACAATCCATAAACAATAATAGCACGGTAGAAACTAAACAATAACAGAATTTGCGAGAAAACGAGCTATTGCATATCAATCATGAATTCATAATCCGGGCTTTGAAATCGCCCTTAATCAAAGATAGTTTAGCTCCTCATGTTCATATGTTCTCAAAAATACAAGGCTTAAAAGATGTTCAAAAGAAGGACAAGTTTAGATTAAACCCAAGCAGCAAACCAAAGTTGCTGCTGTGTAGAACAGGTCTATGTCAGCTCCAAGCCTTCTCAGCAATTCTGCCAACAAGTACAGGCGCAAAACGGTGATGTAAAGGTAGATCTGTTGATGTTTTAGGGTTCACCTTTTATATCTTCTCTTCCCTGTAGAATCGTATCTACTTTGCCAATACAAGCTTCTAAATATATGTTCAAATCTCAACCATTCATCATAGAGGACTGACGGCAAAAACTTACATGCTTGGCTAACTTCTCGGCAAAAAACTGCACCAGGATGAGTTCAACACTGCTTAGAATGTACAGCCAACCCAACCTTTCCTAACCTTGCCAGAATACTCTCAACATTAACGGCAGCAACCATCAGTTCAGTTTCCCTGTTTTTCCTGCTAAAATACAGCCGCATACTCAACCAAAACCCACAAAAGTCGCATCTTTTTTTCCGGCCTGAGACTCATCCACCATCCTGTCTAATATGTACCAGTATTTTCTAGTGAATCTCAACTTCTCAAAGCCCATCTCAATC
This sequence comes from Papaver atlanticum, assembly GCA_023531105.1. Taxonomy (NCBI): domain Eukaryota; kingdom Viridiplantae; phylum Streptophyta; class Magnoliopsida; order Ranunculales; family Papaveraceae; genus Papaver; species Papaver atlanticum. The sequence goes on from JAJJMB010014788.1 coordinate 2,293,888, forward strand.
CCCTCGTTAAGACTCATAAAAACAGTCCATCAACAACCCTTCTCCGTCTGAATTTCAGGCACAAAACAGACCATATTCTCCTTAAAATTGAACCATACAGTTGTGTGTTCTTTTCCATCTCAGTTTCGACCATAACCCTCATCGAGCCATGATTAACAGCTCCACCAAAACTAAGACAGAATTGTCTTTTCCTGTCTACTTTCTTCACAGCCTCACAATGGAAAGCATCACAATCAACCCCCATCTGATTAGCTCAAATTCTTGGTCTAACAGCAACCCAAAACTCCACTGGTTCGTACCACTTTAGTTACAGCAACAACCGCAGCAAACAGATTCAACTAGAGCTTGAATGGTGAAGAAAAGTTCATTCAGGCAATTACCTGAACATGTTGTGCACAACCTGGTGGTGTAGGAGATGACTGCTGTGATGTTTTTAGGCCAGCCAATCTCCTTCCATGTAAGCAATCCCACATTCAAACAACAACCCATTATCATTCAAGCATTCAAACACACTTCCATCACAAATTGCAGCCAATTCGAACCAAAATTCAGCCCCAAACTCGAGCTCGAAAACACCGGATCACAGCCACTTCTGCTTGATAATGTTGCTGTCGAAATGCTCTCAAAAATGTACACAATCGTTCATGAAATCAGGCTAAAACATTTGGTTACCTTCATCTTTCCTGTCACCTCAAATCTGTTGCAAACTCCACCAAAAACTTGCATCAAAACTCCTCATGAACTCCAGCCATCTTCACTAATTCGAACCCATGAACTCACAAAACAATTTCTTCCCTAAAACGCCAACAATTCCCTCCATTTTTCTTTCTTCTTCTCAACTTCAGATAAGCCTCTTGATACTCGATGAATTCTGCCGGTTCCCTGGCTTGGTCGACTGCTAGTTGGAGCAGAGATGGTCTTCAATGGAAACAGAAAATGGGTCTTCATCTGGCCTTCAGATTCACAAACTTGATTTCTAATGAAACCTAATTTTTCTCTCATTTGTGAATGCACATGTGTACTGCCCATGTGTGAACTCCACTCAGATATTGTAGTCTAGCATCAGACACCCTTTTCACTTCAGCTGGTACGAGTTAGCTCCACCAGTAAGCCCATGACTCGACCTCCCTGATTCCAGCACCTGCGGGTCATTTGGCCGGTGACTCAGTTGATACGAGCTTTTAGGGTGTAATCCTATAAGCCCCATTTCAATGCCTTTTTCTTCCTTTATGCCAACTTAAGCCATTGTACCTAAATAAAAACAAAAAGAAACGTAATATCCAAAATTATAAGAAAACTAATAAGAAAAACATGAGAAATCGTTATTAAAATTGGGTGTTTTAGACACCTATCAAATATTTCCGGAAACTCTCATGGAAAAACTTCAATTATTAGTCTAACACATTAACTAATAATATTTTCAAGAGGATATGTTTTGAATGCTGGTAATTAAAACATATATGATGAAAATCATAATTAAATGCTTTTCACTTTTTTGGACCAGGGATCACCTTGAGTATCAAGGAATATCTTTCAACAATAAATGATAAGAGTTATGTACATGTTCAAATATGTCGACATCTAAAAGTTTATTAGCAAACCCTAATTCCAAGCTTCACACAAAACATACAGAGATATGTGAATATTGGAAACTCGGTTTTGCATCTTGGGATCGGTTATACCATGTTTCCCAAACCAGGTTGTGACTGGTTACACCTTGCTTCCCAGAGATAGCTTGTGATCGGTTACACCTTACTTCCTGAGTTAGCTTGTGATCTGTTACACCTTGCTTCCCAAAGGTAGCTTGTGATCGATTACAACTAACTTCCTGATTCATCTTGTGACCGGTTATATCTTGGTTCCCAAAATAACTTGTGAACGGTTACAACTTGCATTCCAATATAGCTTGTGATCGGTTACATCTTGATTTTCAATGAAGCTCATGACCGATTACAACAAACTATATTATATACGCTATGACCGGTTATACCATAAATATCAACAAGTTAAGATAGGTTCTACCTTGTCATCTTCCATTGGTCATCCAAAAGATATTCAATGAATAGCAAGACCAATCATGATTTCCTTTCGATTATGAAACAAGTTCATAAATGTACTTCCTTTAAATAAATGTTATAAAACATTGTTTCATAGGGTGAAATCATTCCTATATAATGCACACATAATCAAATAACTATATACAATAAATTATGTCGATGTCGTACTTACGAAGTTCCAAAAGATAAGCATTTATACTTCGTAATATGTTTCCTTGACACTTTGATCATACTATTATGACCAAGTCACATCACTAGAGTATTATATACAATATATACAGCTTCGCATGTTATGTTTTCAATATAGAACGACTTGAAAGATACGTTAGGAATGGAAACAAGATCAAGTCAATATTACTAACCTCAAGTGGAAGGATGATGTCGTCGTTGTAGTCGTTACTTCTTCACATTCTTCAGGTCTTCGGAGTAATACTTGTACATCTGAACATTCCTATACTTTCTAGTCTAACCTAAACGAAGTTGACTCTAGTATTTAATCAAGCGACTCTAGATGAGTTTTGATACTAAAATATGACAACCAAACTTGACATACCAACACTTGGTGGGTTCAACCGAGCTATGCTCTAACAATTACTAATAAGTTTTCCTTATTGATTGGTAATTGCATCCTTAGTATCAGATTATTTTGTACTCAATATGGGGAGTTCAAAGTGATATAATGAGATGAAAGCTCAAGCGAAGTAGTATTTTCTCCATAAAGTCACTTTATGTTAAGTTGAACTCTCACCTGGCTAATAAAACTGTGACCGATCCAAACCAAAAAAAGTTTCGATTTTTTTTTATGGAGGTTTGACATCTTCGTAAGAATTAGGTTATTTTTATGGAAGTGTCTAAATAACCTCTTGCCAATTAGGCAGAATTTGGCTCCAATCTTACGTGGGGGGTAGTTTCTAAATTCATATTCTGTAATCATTTTTTTTTTCGATTGCTTATTTGCGAAGTCCATATGGATGTTTCCACCAACACCCTAATTTCCTAAATGTGTACGGTGGATGCTTATTGTTTGACTATTATAATTTCCTAAATGTGTACAGTGGATGCTCATTGTTTGAATATTATAATAATGGATTAAACATGAATTGGTTAAATTTTATAAGATATCAGCCGATAATTATTGCTTGCTAATTTGGAAAAAGAAGTGCTGTAAAATCTTTTTAATATATATAAATAGAATTAGTATTTAGGTCTCAGCTAGTACTCAAAATACATTCAATTCTGGACGTAATCCTTTAAGTATATCGATTCTCATATGGTTAATTCAGGTGCCGTAAAATCTTTTTAATATATATATAAATACAAATAGAATTAGTATTAGTATTCAGGTCTCAGCTAGTACTCAAAATACATTCAATTTTGGACTCAATCCTCTAAGTATACCGATTCTCATAGGGTTAATTCAAGTGTTTGTAACAATATTACTACCAAGGCATTGAATTAGCCTTCAAGATGACAATTTATAGCTTATCTTGGGATATATCTTGGATATATAATAGAGGGAGGATCCCTTCACGCTTTTATTTTTACACTATCACACTTTGGACATCTTTTTTGTGAATAAAAACCAAACGGTAACATATCCGAAGTTAAGATTTTGGGGATATGTTCGTCTTACAATGATCTACATACCCTAAAAATGAGCACATTCTGAAATACAAAACCTCATCATCTATCAATCTTAATTTAAACGGTTGAGAATTTGTTAACTTTTGACGGCTGGGTTTCGAAGTAGTAGATGATGGAGTTATACGTTTCGGAATGTGCTCATTTTTAGTGGGTATGTAGAGCTTTATAAGAGGAACATATCCTTAAAATCTTAGCTTTGAATATGTTATCGTTTGGCTTATATTCACAAAAAGGACATTCAAAGTATGAGATAATGTGATAATAGGAGTGTGAAGGGATCCTTCCTCTATATAATATAAAGATGACAATTTATTGCGATCTTACGTAAAACAATGGGTTTCCAAGGATTAAACGGAGGAAACTTCAGAGCTTCCTCATTTGAAGAAGCAGTAGTAGTATTTGAAGATGCTATATAAGCAGAAAAGAAGGCCTTAACAAACTTCTTTATTAACGGTGACCACAAAAAAGTCATGTGCTAGATAATTGGAATAATTATATATAGGTATCAGTCGTAAAACTAAACGGTTATTGAAAGAAAAGAATTATATAATAGTTAAGGTGAATAACTTTTGGGAATTCAAAATTGATTTTACAGGAATCTATTTCACCAAGTAGTGCTAATTTCTACCTTTCAGTTTATGTAAGACAATTTCTTACGCATCATTTATCTTTGTTGGACCCGAATGAGAATCAGTTATGATAGGTTATAGGTAAATATCTTATCTCTGGTTTATATGATTAAGGATTTATTTCCTATCATATTTCTTCTTTGATTGATGACAGAGATTTAAAGACTATTAGTAAAACTTAAAAACCTGGTCCCTTTTCTACCTATAAAAGTAATACAATTTCCTATCAATATTGGGTATATGGAATTAACTACTCATTACGGCTAGAGCCAAGAGAGAAAAACCAAGACCTCCACAAGGTACCATTACTACTACAATTGATTGATGGCATACTGATAATTAGGTTTACCAGGTATTCCTAATACTACCCTTGCATAATTATTGTGTGATTATCATGAAGTTCATAGTCTTGTGGTTATGTATTTATAAATTAAATCATAGTTTATCCATAGGTAACACATCAACTAATGTATTGGCCAAAGAAACGAGAGGATATGATGCTCAACGTATTTGGGTGGACATACCAGAAAAATTGCATTTACTTTATTATCCCCGGCTCTGGAGCCTGACAACTTAGGCTCCAGCACACGGTGGAAATTTCTGTTAAGTTTTACATGTCAGTTTTAAGGGTTCAAAATACTTGAGTGTTAGTTCTAAATCGTTGGTGATTGTTTTTCTGGAAAATGGTACAAAAACTAAACATAAGCATTAGATCAACGAAGTCCTAAAGAACAACTCATGTACATGCAAGTTTGTGAAATTAATTTTTTGAAACTTAAATAGTTGAAAATCACATTTGAGATTGTAGTTATCTAAAATCGGTGAGAGGATAAAAGTGAGATTCTAAGGTTTCTGAAAGTGAGTTACGGGAGGTTGAGCATGAACAGTCTTCGCCTAAACCACGCACAGTGTCCGTTCAAAGGCAACTTCAGTCACAAGAGAGGTTAGGGCTAGTCTTAGGAAGGAAAGTAGAGAGGAAGAGAGAGATCAGAGAATTTTACGGTTTGACGAAGAAATGCTCTCAGAGTTTGTGAGAAAATTGTGTGTTAGCTTAGAGAAATAAGGGACCTATTTATAGCAGAATTCCCCAATCTCAGGTCGATGAAGATAGGGATTGCATGTCGCGCGTATCACTTCTCCCGTCTCTTCAGGAATAGATAGAGATAAACTAGGCTGAGTTTATCTCTATATTACATCGTCTTTACTCTCTTCTGTGGTAAAAAATAGGCCGGGTATTTCCCACACGTGTCGTAGACCGCCAGACTAAAACCCTAATTGATATCCCCCCATTTGTGTGAAGCTGAGTCAGCCTCTGTGATGATGTGTTGGGAGAGAGAAATATTCTCTTTAGCCGAGTTGGCCAAGATAGAGAGATATTCTCTGATTTTTCAAAATTACTAGGATGAGTCACGTGAAAATACATGGAATTCCTCAAAAATCATGTGTAGAGTGTGGGAGAAGCTGAGCTTGAGCTCCCTTTCTCCATGGCCGGTCACATATGTCACGTGGAGACCGTATTATAGCTTGTGGGTCCCTTTGTTGAACATGCGGATCTCAAGGGAGCTTATCCAAGTTTTTGGATAGACATGTATAGTTCATGCCCAATTTACTAGCCGTAAGTGTGTTTGAGACGCTAAAAAATAGTCTAGGTGTGGCTTTTGCCTGAGTTTACGCCTGTATAAGACTCTTCAGACGAGCTGGCTCAGCTCGGATAAGGCCATCTAAGGCTTGGATGACGCGACTGAGACTGTCTGAGATTTTGCGGCCGCGACTGAGGCTATCTTAGATTTAGCCGACGCGACTGAGGTTGTTTGAGTCTTGGTTGACGCGGCTGAGGCCGTCTAAGATTTGTATGACGTGATTGAGTCTCTCCAAAGTTAGCTGGGACATGTTCGGGAGAGAAGGGAAAGCTTGCACGCCTAATAATGTCTCTGCGAGACTTCGTCTCACTTGTCTTTTCCCAGCGTATCTTGCAGAGATGAGTTAGGAGTCAATTGTGTCCGTATTATGGGGCCGACATGACCAGTGTATCTCGAAAGGATATTCTAAGAGTCTGTCGAAAGGGCCTAGAGGCAGAATAACCAGCGTATCTCGCGAGGATGTTCTAGGAATTATTCGGAAGCTGAAGTAGGTCGAGTCAGATCCTAGAGTAGACATGACCAGTGTACCTCGCGATGATGTAGTAGGAATCAGTCCTTGATCTCAAATAGGGTGAGTCTTGCTTATTGGAGACATGTATGTCTCTGCTCTGGGTCATAAGTCTGTCGGGGATGTTTTTACTCATATACAAAGCCTATATGACTAGCAGTATCTTGTCGAGGATGCATACTAGGAATCATGGCATCACAACCAGCTGCGTCTCGTGAAGACATGATGGAATTGTGGTTGTTCTGGTTCATAAGTCTGCCGGGGTCGTTTTACGCTATACAGAACCTACGTGACCAGCAGTATCTCTTCGAGGATGTATACTAGGAATCATGGAATCACGACTAGCAGTGTCTCGTGGGGACGTATACTAGAAATTGTGGCTATGGGTGCCTTAGGGGCCAAGGGCTTAATCTTTTCCGTGAGAGTTGAATTGTGTCCTCTGGTCTTGAAATGACAGTTTTTCCCCTTATCCGAATTTCACCATCTACATTAAGTCCCCTACTCAGAGTAGAACCTTGATTGTTTTATGATGAGTATATATATGGTGACGATGCGAAATTATAATCCACTTGTTCTTTTAGACTTGCAGTGTCCCCGAATCAATGCTTAGTGTTCAATTGTTCTGACTCTAAACTTGAAATCAACTCTGGACTTGGCATCCTTCCGAGCACTTGCATTGGAAGCGTTAATGGCGTGATAATGGAGACTTGATGAGACAAAATTTCCGTTTTGATCTAATGGAATTGTTAATTAAGATTTACTTGGCCAAAATCCTAATTTCGTCTCTTTGTGCATCATTGAGCTTTCGAGTTTGTACATGTGAGTATGTGGGGAAGAAATATTTTTGAGCGGCTTCCTGGATGACCGTGATATTGGAGAAAATCCATGAGAAAAGTCAGACATTCCCTTTTGAGTTGCGGAACCCACAGATTTTGAGTTCAGGATTGTATTGTACCTAAACCCTAATTTCTTTTGCTCGTGTTTGACTTCTTCAGACAAACTGGAGAGGATTGACGAGGCTTGGAAGGTGTACATACATCTTGTGGGTTCGGCACCTTGTGTGATAAGAGCATGTTTAATTCCTTGTACCAATCAGACACCTCTTTATTAGAGAAAATACCTACTTTTGAAACTAAAGGTATTTTCATCAAAAACTATTATGAGCTTGATTTTTCTTTGGCATGAGATAGGCCTTGAGATTTCCTAGGCATTGTCACAGCTTGAGAGAGATAGAGAGGTGTGTGTCTGTTCCTACTTTTGGAAATCACGAGCTTGAACTTCCATGTTTGAGCTAAATTCCCTTTATTTTAGGCACACACTTGTGATCTCAATGGTCAGAAACCAAATTTAAGAAAACACAACCTTATCCAAGTCAGACACAACCTTATCCTGTTTAACTTTAGGCAAGACTTAACTTGTACAAATTATGCACTCTTGAATGATCACTTTAATGGTCATCCATAACCCAATATAGGATAGACTTTTCTTTAATCTTAGGTTTAAGAACATGCTTTAATCTATTATAGAAGTTAACGAATATAGATGTCATTATACGACACTTCATGATATCACATAGTACACAGAACAATTACTTGTATTTAATCGCAGTGTACTGTTATCATTAATCAATGAATATCACTTCAATGTTCATATCACCCTTTCAAACATGTTAATATGTAAAATGCAAATTTATTTTCAAAACTATTCCAGACATGTTATCAAATAGGTTTCATTCATATAACAAGTGTTAGAGCACTGCTCGGTCGAACTCGCAAGCGTTGCTATCTCAAGCTTGTTGCCAAGTTTAGTTGCCAAAACTATAAGTATTGATTTCTAGTCTACTTATAGCTAAGTCTCGGACTAGGATAGAAAGTGTAGTTGGGCTCTAGACTCCACGGCGTTCATCATACAAAGACGAAGAACTACTCAAGGAACTGGTGGAACTTCATCGACTAAAAGGTATGTGGAGACTTGAACTTATTTATCACTCAAAAAGTCTATCTACTCTATCTCCTATCTTGAGACAAAAGTTGTATTGCTATATAGACTTCGATTATACACATTTGCTATTTCAAGCCGAGTTTATCCCGCTCTCGAAATATGTGTTGGTAAGCTTTCGCTTTGGCCAAGTTCATATTTAAAAGTGACGAAAGTCATGTTGTTTATTTCAATATCTTGAAAATTGCTTTGATGAAAAATAGTGTGTGAATAACCTCTATTTAACATCCTCTAAGAATGTTTCAATGATTGAAATAAAGAGTTTAGAACATGTAACCATCTTTGGATATAAGCATTTAATGTGTTCACGTATTAGTGTATAAGTCCAAAACCGGGAACCAAATATATGCATACTTGTGTGTGTACTAGGTGGTTGATGGAGACTGGGTAAGTATGCGTACCCGTATGCATACTGGCAGAAGTTCACGTCCGTGAATTTCTGCTGAGTTTTGAAATCAAAACCAACTAAATCCGGTTACCTAAGTATGCGTACCCGTACGCATACTGGCGGAAAGTTCACGTCCGTGAATTTCTGCTGAGTTTGGAAACCAAACAAACTCAAATCCGATTACTTAAGTATGCAAACCCGTACGCATACTTAAGTGTGTTACTTTCTAAAATTGGTTTATTCGTGAACTTAAATTTATATAAACTAAGGAATGCATATTTGCAAACCATGGCTATAAAGTTCATGAATCGATTCGAGTGAATCAAAACCAATTTTGCTTCGACTGTGTCTTGTATACTTCTATGAGATCTAAGCAATTGAACAACTCTTGAACTAGTTCATTTGAGTCATTTGAACTAGTTATGGTGAAGATGAATAAGGTTGATATAAAAGTGTTCATATGGCTAACCATTTGGTTAACTACTGTTGAACCAACGACTTGTACACGTTTAGGTACGGTTACTCAAACCTAAATGACGTATATTTCATTTGTGTATAACAAACTAAGTTCGATCTAATGGTTGAAAGATATTAGCTTGAATCTAATCAGGTTTTCATCTAATGGTGAATATTGAATGCTTTGTTACCAAGGTAACTTAGATTGCAAACCCTGATTTGGAGACTATATAAAGGAGAACTCTAGCAACTGGGAAAGTTAATCCCCACACCTCCTGTGTGATACTAGTTGTATAAGCTAAAGTCGATTCTCCTTTAACCTTAGGTTTCTACCGAGACCCTATAGGTTAACGACTTGAAGACTTCATTGGGATTGTGAAGCCATACCCAACTATTTTATCTGTAGTTGCGTGATCTGATCTTGCTGTTTCTATTGTATTGAGTACAATTGTAAAATTGACTCGAGATTAATTTCTCCGATAGGTAAGATAGAAAAGTAATCACAAACATCTTCGTCTCATCGTTTGTGATTCCACAATATATTGTTTCGCTAGTCGATTAAGATTATTGTGAGGAGATTGATAATTCTAGGCTGTTCTTCGGGAATATAAGTCCGGGTTATCGATTGGTTCCTGCTCACCTTGATTTATCAAAAGACGGAACAAAAACTTGTAGATATTTATGTGGGAGACAGATTTATCTATTCTTGTAGACTTTTCTGTGTGATACAGATTTGTTTATTAAAGTCTTCAACTTTGGGTCGTAGCAACTCTTAGTTGTGGGTGAGATCAGCTAAGGGAATCAAGTGCGTAGTATCCTGCTGGGATCAGAGACGTAAGGAGCGCAACTGTAACTTGGATCAGTGAGAGATTGATTGGGGTTCAACTATAGCCCAGACCGAAGTTAGGTTGTAGTAGGCTAGTGTCTTTAGCGGCTTAATACAGTGTGTATTCAATCTGGACTAGGTCATGGGGTTTTTCTGCATTTGCGGTTTCCTCGTTAACAAAACTTCTGGTGTCTGTGCTATTTCTTTTTCGCATTATATTTTGTTATATAATTGAAATATCACAGGTTGTGCGTTGTATCGATCAATTGGTAAATCCAACCTTTGGTTGTTGATTGAAATTGATTGATCCTTGAACATTGGTCTTTGGTACCGTTCAAGTTATTTCTCTTGTATTCAATCAGGCTCGCAGATTTCTATTTGTTTGAGTGAGGATTGAATCGAGAAATTAAGATATAACTCTTTGATATACTTTTTATTAAGATTGAGTCTGAATGTCTAGTTTATTCTCTTAAAAGTATATTGGAGTTAGTCCATACAGATTGCTAAGAGAAATATTGGGTGAGGTTGTTAGACCCCCGCTTTTTCAACAAGTGTCGTCTCTATCATCGCGACATAAACATGTAATCAGTTAGAATTTTTACTGCATTATATCAAATAGTTTATATACATTCAGTTGAAACACATTTTGTCAAATATCTTTAACTTAGTTTAAGAAAAATCTTAGCAGTGAGAAGTATGCATTCATACAAAATAAACATGACATCGGATTCTTAATTTAAGGCACAACCTAACTCTAGATACCACTGTAGAAAAATTAGAACACATAATACTTGAAACCTACATAGACAATAATGATCTTGCCAAAGATTAAGATCATGATTTACTAACATAATAAGTGTTGTTACATATCTGATTAGCACCAGCAGGAAGGTCAAGAACAACAAGAAAATCAACAGCAACTGTTGAGAATGAAATCTTCTCTTCTCTTTCGAAGTCTGTCGTATACGGGAAATGAATGGCAACGTACGATGAGAAAAGGGACTCCCCTCCTTTATAGAATTCTCTGATCCTTGCCCACTACAATAATCTAGAGGTTTAGGGGTACACCACCAATCAAATACTATTAGCACACCACGCAGTCAGCGAGAAATAATTCGATAAAATTGCTTCCCTTATCTTAATCTGATACGTATACTAATGTGACATTAGAGTCCCAAGTTTTAGAAATACTTTTGTTTAGTATTCACCATAATATATGGAATATCTTACATCAGGGTCCATTTGATCATCATATTCTTATCCTGGCTAAATTGGGGCCTAGTGTGATTAATTTGGGCCTATAAATTACTTCATCTACCTAATAGGAAATGATAAGGGGTGTCTAAATTTGCTGAAACTACCAATTTACCCTCTAAAAATATTAATACTAACAATTTATCTCCATTAACTCTTAATAATAAAACTTAAAAACAAAATCAGATTTTCATTTCCATCCCCTCATAAACCGATTCTTCTCTTCTTCTTCTCCCTCTTTTTTCATTTTTTTGAAACCAAAACATCATCGATTATCGACGATCCAAATACAATTAATCGTTTTCTTCTTCTATAAAATGACGAAACAAACAAGAATGAAGCATCCTACTAACAGGAAATTTCCTAGTGCGAATAATCCCGTAATTGTTGAAGTGATTCGAAACAAAATGAAGAAAACGGTTGAGGAAGTTGAACCATCTTTGATCGCACAAGAGGAGGAAATAGGTCGAATCAGGTACTTTTCTATCAACCCAATCCTCTAAACTAGGTTTTAGTAACATGCAATCACTCAAAAATTAGAAAATTTGAAATCAAAATTTTCTGGGTTTACCAGAATCGGACGATGTTAATGTGCTTGTGAACCGATTGTATTAGGAATCGGTTGTTGTTCATGCCCACAAAGACCGATTGCCCTGCATGTGTTTTCTGGTTCGAGAAATTTGAACCATAATTGGTCAATGTTAATACCCACATAGCCTGATTATGTAACTGTAGGTATAACCGTTTTCCTATAACTTTTTTTTTGTTAGAATCGGATTACATAAGTGTCCACATAGCCCGATTGTGTAGCCACTGCTTAGCCATAATCGGATTTCATTTGCATATATAAAAACCGATTGTTGATGTGTAATGTTAGAATCGGGTTTTATAACAGTATCGAGTAAACCGATTATTGCAAGAAAGAATGCCCAATGTTTCTGTAACTTTTTCTTGTTAGAATCAGATTACATTAACACCTATATAAACCGATTGTCGATGTGTTATGTTAGGAATCGGTATTTATATGTATATCGAGTAAACTGATTGTATACCTTGAATTCAAAAATATGCATTGAATTCTATTGTTGTTTGTTGCTTATCTCCGTATTTTACAGGCCAAACAAGGGCAAGCAACAAGTCAAGCCGAAAAGAAATATAAGAGGAAAAATGATTTGGATTCTCCTCAGAGTTTGAGACCTCGTCGAGAGGGTGGTCAAAATTTAAATGCTTCTCACCGAAGGGGCTCGGGGATTCAAGCCAAAGCGATCCACATCAATGACCCACCACCTCAAGCGAAGCAACAACCACAAGAAGAATCTGATTCTGATACACCTACTGAAGAAGGAGGTGGTGATAGAGAAGTTGCTGAAGAAGAAAGTGGTGAGGAGGAAGGTGATGGAGAAGAAAGTGGTGGCAAGGAAGGTGATGGAGAAGAAAGTGAGGATGAGGATGATGGAGAAGAAAGTGAGGATGAAGTTGATGAAGAAGAAAGTGAGGATGAAGTTGATGAAGAGATAGGAGAAGTTCAAGAACAAGTCCAAAGAGGAGAAGTTCAACATCAAGTCCAAGGAGGAGACGCTCAAGAACAAGGTGAGACAGATGGTAAGAAAGATGATCCAAAGAAGAAGAAAGGGGACCACATGCCCGACCTGGAGAAGATGTTTCCTCGCGGCCCTAATGATCGTGTTTACGGGTTACCCGGTGATGGAGGACGGGTGTTATGGGGGTACAAAGAGAGTTGGGCCGCGGTCGTCTGCCATACCATAGTAACTACTTAAACCTTATGCTATGTAACATAAAACTTATTATCCGTGTAGTGTTTTGATTATTGTCCATCAGATTTGTTTTATTTTATAGGATCACAAGGATGCCGTTCGACGTATGAAGCCAGGTACGTCAATGAGTATGATGAAGAATTGGCCAATGCAAAGAATAAAATCAACTGTTGGAGAAGTTGATGAAGTAGTCGATCTAGTCAAATCTACGGGGTTGTTTCCTGCGGTCGAGAATTTGGATCTTGGTTACGACAAACCTCTTTGTTCCACCTTTGCCGAGAGATATTACAGGGAAACGGATACTTTGCATCTTCCGTTTTGCGAAATGACGATAACTCCAGATGATGCGAAGTTCATTACCGGGATAAGCATAGATGGTAAAGCCATGAAACACAAAGAGTACGTACAAGAGCTTGAGTGGGATAAGAATTACGCGTTCACCAAGAAAGTGTTCCAATGGGATGAGAAGATGACCAAGTCACAAATGCTAGTAGGCAAATATAAGCAGAGGATATTCCATCTCTCGAAGTTGAGGGAACTCTTCAGTGGAACAAAGAAACTTCATGATGAGGGAAAAGAGGTGACCAAGGAACGTATCTTCGCCACGGCCAATGCGTATGTCCTCTACATCCTGGGATCTATTATCTTTCCCGACGTTTTCGGTGCCCGTGTGAAAACCAACTTTATTCTGCTGTTGAAACCATTTGACAAGATTCACGAATACTCTTGGGGAACTACCATCCTTGCACACTCGTTGAACGAGTTGAGAAAGGCTTCTAGGGCTGACATGAATCAAATCGGAGGGAATATGGCTTTTCTGCAAGCGTGGATATATTTGTACTTCCCAATATTTTCTAAAAGGGCTTTTGAGAACAAGGAATGGGATGATAAATTTATGGAGACATGTACACCTACAAGAGTAAGGAAAAGTCCCAATATGTAGTTTATCTGAAGTTGAGACGCCAGTTGGACAACTTGACGACGAAAGATGTTGTCTTTGACCCTTACAGGTATGATTTGGCCAAAGGAAAAGGAAAGATGGTACGGTGCCACGAGAAAGCTCATTATTTTGGTCCTTTGTTTCACCCAAGAGTATATGTAATGTACAACCAGACGAGAGTCGCAAGACAATTCGGATACGTACAAAAAAAAAACAAATGAGCACAAGAAGTTTAAAATCGATGAGAAAAAAACCAAGTCATTTGATAATGATATTGAGATTGTTCACGACCCTTTACCATCATGTAAATATTGGGATGAGAGAAGGTACAACGGACATGCTATGGATGGTCGATTGAGAACAGATGATGAGGCAATTCCGGGTTACATGTCGTAATACCTCAATATTTCGCATACTCGAGTGATACGAGTAGATGAGAGGCCCCGGATAGAGGACAAAGATACAGCTCTCGAATTCCTGGTGCGTATTATTTCTCAATTACGGTTTTGTTAATTGTTTTAGCATTATTTGTTTAATGTTTGTTGTTTAAAATGGGAACAAAGAAGACGAGTCGGGCACTTGATAACCCAAGCACAACTAGCTATCAGGGAAAGGAAAAATGTTAAGGCCAATGAAAAGCTGATTGATGAATTGAACAGTCTCGAAGATGTAGAAGCGTGTGCAAAGTTTGGGGAACCGGTGGAGGAGGAGGAGCCAAAGAAAAAGAGGAAGAGAGTCGCCTCAAAAAAGAATTCTGAAGGTGCATCGAGCAGCGCCCAACCTGCTAAACGAGGACGAGGTGGTTGTGGTCGTGGACGTGGTCGTGGTCGTGGTGGGGATGTTGATGAATGAATGGTTTCAAACTTATGTCTTAAACTTATTGTCGAATTATGTTTGGTTGTATTCCTAGTTTATGAATGACTGAATCTGGTTTCTTTTGAAAATTATTTGTGTTTGTCTAAGACGCGACAAAAGAACTAACTACAATGCGTGTGTGCAAAAAATGCATGATTCTGGAAGTTTTTTCTGTCAAAATCGGTTTACATTTACCTGTATAAAATCCGATTATGACAATTCTCCAGGGGCACAATTTCAGAATCGGGTTTTGAAGGTGCACCACATAGACCGATTCTGAAAATTTTGTTCACCTGGTTTTTAAGTTTTCAGAATCGGTTTATAAGGATACTTTTAAAGTCCGATTCTGACAAAACAATTTATTTTTTTTAGTTTTGATAACCTTGAGAATCGGTTTATGTGGGCATCCCATGTAATCCGATTCTTGTGAGGAAAAGTGACAATGTTCCTGTATCTTTTTTTGACAAGAATCGGATTACAAGTGACATACTAAAAACCGATTATTGAGAGGCAGATTTTGACAACTTTTATAATCGGTCTATGTTGGCATCACATGTAATCCGATTCTTGCAAGGAAAAGTGGCAGTTCTTCTGTAACTTTTTTTTGCCAAGAATCGGATTACATGTGCAATATTAAAATCTGATTATTGAGCGGCACATTTTATATGATTTTGCAAGGACACAATCGGACTATGTGGACATACCTAAACTTCGATTGTTTGAATTGAATTTGAAAAAAATAACCGTTGAGTCTTTATCTATATAAAGACAACCTCTTTGAGCCACTCCCACATCACACACTTAGCCTAGAAAATGGAGTGGGATCCGGAAGTAGACGTGAATTGGGAACCGTATGAAGATTTGTGTCTCGTTAAATCGTTTGGTATTACGTTCCGTGAACGTCTGAATGAAATCTATTCAATGTTTTGGAAGAGAGTTAAAGAGTTCTTTTACGGGCGTACCGGGAATCCCAATAACCGCAAATGGAGAGACTTGGCATTTCGATTCAACTACATAAAAAGTGCAATGCAAGAGTATGTTAAAGTTAGAAATATGGTGTACCAACATCATCCACAAGCTCCTCTTAGGGAAAAAGTGAGTAATCCGATAATATTTATACTTATGTCATCGTTAAAAGTTCGCATACTTACATTTAAGAATTCACTGATTTCAGCTGGAACATTTCAATGGGCTATGGAGAATTCGTAATGGGGAAACTAAGTTCATTCACCACAAAGAATATACGACGTTGTACCGACGTGCTCGGAGGTTCATGAATATTTTGTTTCTGAAAATAAGGTATAATCGGATTATATGGGCATATATAAACACCGATTCCATTAATCGGTTTATTTGGGTATTAAAAAAATCCGATTCTGGGTTTACTTCATCCTTTGAAAAAACTCAACCCATAATCGGTTTATAACTGCACTAACATCAACCGATTCTGGATCGTGTTTTGAAAAAAAAAAATATTTTTTTTTCAAGTTTTGATGATGAATTAATGGTAGTTGATTTCGGAGTTAACTTGATTAAACATAATTTAATCTCCCAAATTAGCACTAATCAATCAGGGATAGTTTTGTCATTTATTAAAATAATTGGATAAGAGGGTTATCCATTTTACTTCAAAATATTCTTTTTTTATCTTGTAGTTGTAGGCCCAAATTAATCACTCTAAGCCCCAATTTAACGGGATTCTTATCCCAAAATGAAATGCGTCCCTGTCAAAATGTGCCACTACCTTCCATATCCGATTTGCCATCTGCCCATACATGCCAGTATGGCACCACTACTATCGAGTACAACAGATAAACCAATGGACGGAGATTGGTGGTCCCACCGAACTGTGACGTCCATCCATTTGCAACAAGTAGGCCAACACCAAGTCACCAAGTAACCTTTTTTTTTTTGGTTTATGAAAGTGTTTAATGTACGTAATCCAGGTAAGACATTAATAGTAAAACCATAACTAGCTCCCTTTTGATACCTTCACTTCTCTCTCACTAGTTCAAAAAAAAAAAGTTTTCTTCACCGGCAATTATCTCCGGCTCAAATCTGGTCCTTTTGGGGCCGGATCTGGGCGGGATTTTCTTTCCCTTTTCTCGTCTTAGGTTAGATCTTTGTTATTAGTTAGTTTCTATCATGGTTTTCTCTTACTTATTGGTAAGTTTTGTACACCCTTATGGTGTTTTTATCTCCTCTATTAGAGAGGTTTATCTCGGTTTTAATGGCCGTTCTTGTGTTTCATGGGTTTTAAGATCACTTGGGATGTTTTTCAACGACGAAAACTTCATCATTGTTAGCTCCGGCGACGGAATCTTTACCAGTATCTTCATCATCTATTTATCCGGCGACGGAATCTTCATGAATGATGCTTTTGACGACGAAATCTCCATCACAAGTTTTAAGAAATTTGAGCAAATCACTCCAACTTTTGGAGGACATCTTTATGAAGAAGAAAAACAAACAAAATGGTTGGAATACACTTCCGAGAAAAACCATTCTTCCTCCGACTTGATCGGTTCTTATTCATGCTTGTATTTGTTCTACACCGGTAATCCTTCTCTTTCTCTTGTCGGATTTCTTGGTAAACTTGTACGGTATGTCTATTTGTATTTTCTTAATTTTGACTTTAAACTCATTGTAACCGAAAAGGCTTCACATCTAGTCTACTTTGGAATTCCAGTGGCTTTTCATTTCCCATGAAAATAACCATTTTTTGGGGACCATGGTTTTTTGGGGGACCATGGTTTTATTTTGGGTAAGACATTAGAAGTAAATCTAGGTCACCCCTTATCTAGATATTTATATTAATACCTAAATTACCCTCCTGATTAATTTTGGGTAATGATTAGTTAGTGTTAATAATAGTTAGTGTAATATGATTAGTGAAATGATTAAGCTAAAGATAATTAGTGAGATTAAAAAATCAGATGGGTTTTTTAAAAAAAAGTAGAATTATTGAGAGAGTAAAGTTAGAGAAGATGAAGAAGAAAAATATGGAAGAAAAAATTTGAGTTCACTAAGCTTGAGTATTCAAGTGATGATAGCTCATCCGAATCTCCATCTCCTTCCTCTCCTAGAGTATTCGTTAATCTTCAAACTTAGACAATGTTGGTTGAATTGATCCAAAATTTCAAAAAAATGATTTTTTTAAAGTAGATTTGGGCTTGTTCGGTTACCTGTTCTTCCATAAGGTAACCGAACACATCTGAAAGTGTAGTTCGGTTACTTTTTCCAAACACGCAGGTTACCGAACTCGCTCTTAATGGAGGTTTTTAGTCGTTCGGTTAACAGACATGTTACCGAACTTTGTTTATAGAATTTACAGAGTAATGTTCGGTTTGCCCGCAATGTTGCTGAACTTTAGGGTCTAGAAGTTCGGTTGGTTCGCAACCAATATCTAACCGAACTTCGCGTTGATTAAGATTTTACCAAGTGTACAAAGTTCGGTTGTTTCGCAAACTTCATACCAACCAATATCTAATCGAACTCCACATGTATGCAATTAGTGAAGATTTTGGTTTGTCAAGGTTTTTTGCGAACAAACCAAACATTGTGGGACAAGTGCGGTTAAATTGAAACTCAACATAGTGGGAAAAATAACACAGTTCGGTTACATTGGATTTTTTTTATTTTTTTTTTTAATATTAGTAAAGTTCGGTTAGAAAGTAATTTTAGCCTTCTTTGCGAACCAACCGAACATAATGGGCAAAGTTCGGTTAAATCAAAACTCAACATAGTGGGCAAAATAGCACAGTTCGGTTACATTGGATATATATTTTATTTTTTTAATATTGGTAAAGTTCGGTTAGAAAATAGTTTTAGCCTTCTTTGCGAACCAACCGAACATAGTTGGAAAAGTTCGGTTAGAAAATAGTTTTAGCCTTATTTGCGAACCAACCGAACTGGCAGATCGGTAACCTAATTTTAAATCCTAAGGAACCGAACTGTTCTTCGTGTTCTTCCTTTCAGGAAGTTCGGTTAAGAAACCAGGTTTTTTTTTAAAACTCGTCCTAACCGAACAAGGCACTGAAACTTCCATTTGAACCTATTTTGATGATTTCTATTCAATTAAACGAATCAAAATCAAACCAACTAAACCAAAACCTTATGTAAACAATCCTGGATGTCTTATATATAGGTTAAACTTCCATTTGAACCATATTTTAATGATTTCTATTCAATTAAACGAATCAAAATCAAACCAACTGGTATTTTTTTTCTTTCTCAAAACCAGTTCGTGTATGGCTAGGGTAGGGGAGGGTCTGATTTTTGTTTTTTGTTAATAGATTAGGATTAGGTTAAACTTTGGTAGTTATTAGTTCAGTTTTAATTTTAATTAGGGTTAAGGGTAAATTGATAATGTCACTAGTTTAGAACATCCCTTATAATTATAGGGTAGATGACTTTATAAAACAATAGTCCCCTCAAAAAAATCATGGTCCCAAAAAATAGTTCCATGAGAAGCTTGGAAGCCACGCCCAGAAGTATTAAAGGAATGGCGGCATCATGATATCGCTTGTTGGGCAAAATAATTTAGATGAGGCTAACGGCTAACCACTGTCCTCGGTATAAAATAAATAACTTTATTCAGATGATGATTCAACCAACCTGCTGAGAGTCCTGTTGTACTTGGACAGTTGGACTATAAACAGATTCGACTAGGGGAGGGACAAACACTGCCAGCTCATGGGAACCAGATCATAAGGTATTAAATTGATTAGTCAAACTATGAAAATTACGTAATACTCCCTCCATATCTTTTATTACTACAGTAGAAAAATTGTTCTCAACCATCTGTCATTTTGTTCAAAGATATACCCCTTGTTATCTCCACCTTTTCGAAGGAAAATGTAAGTACGATTAAACACGTTTATATTCCTTAATACTACTTTGGTTTTTAATAAACCTTTCGTCACAAATCCCAATCCGTGTTTCTGCATACCTGTTAGTAGTTGTTAATTGTAATATAATAGTACAGTTTCTCCCAATCTCTCTCTCTCCCCAAAACATTTTTTGCTTCTGGAATCTCCGAACCATTTTCTTTTCTTTATTAGGGTTACATCCAAACAGTTCAAAATTCCTATTTTCAAATTCTATACCTCAATAACATACTTAAAAATTTAAGCTATTCAGGTTTGTTTTCTTAATCTTATCAAATTCGATAATTTTTTTCATTTTTTAAGCTATTCAGTAGCGAATTTAATCACCCATAGTTATCTTAATATACTTAAATTTTTTCATGCAATGAGTTTTTATGGCAGCCATGCTTCAATGAAATATTACTGTTAAGGCTCTGTTTTGATTTCCCTAAAACTGGGAGGTTCTGTATGGGATTTTTAATTTTAGTTTAAAACGGTTTAAAAAGGGTTATTTTTGGTTAATTTGGTCTCTGTTAACTACTTCATATTAACTGGCTCCAATTATCTTCAATTCTTGATTTCAATTGGAAATAGAAGGTATAATCAGCGATTGAAGTTTCTGCGGATTTGTACTTCGATATTCTCGAAGTAAAGATGAGAGCAGTAGTACGCGCTGGACGACATATTCGTTGTGTTTCTTCCATTCAAGAAAGAGAGTTACTAAAAACTGGGGTAAGGAGACATATAAGCAGTGAGGTTCAGGGTTCTAATTACAAGCTTTTACGGAAAGACGAGCATGATAGAGGAGTCTTGTATTCTTATTTGGTTTCAAGAGCTTTGTCCAGCCCTGCTGCCAAACACACTTCTGGAGGTTCTTTACTGACTTTCTTATGTTAATTCTTTTAATTGTAACTAGTGAATTTCATGAATTGTTGAGGTGATTTGGTTTCTCTGTTCCTTCAATTCAACAGTGGAAGGAGGACGAGGGGGGGGTCCCTTTGTAGAGTATGAAAGACGAATTGCTGCAGGCGAGTTAATGGATGGTGATAGTTGTCAGGTGTGGTGTGTATTTGAGTTTAGATGTTGAAAACTCTATTTATATGAGTTATCTATACTTGATAGGCATTTGTTCAAACCCTACAATTGGAGCAAAATCATGGTGTCTGTTTTGGTCTAGTGTCATCTCAAATCAAATAACTCTATGGTTATCATCCAAATGGTTGAATGTAAATTTTGCATTGGTGGATGATCAATTTTGAATGTCCATTTCTGGATTTATGATTATTTGATTGCTACAAATGGGTGAAACTGCTTGCCGTTCACCAATTTAAACCCATTCATTTTCTTTGGTTTCCTTCATGTGCAATATCCTCATAGTGATGTTTTGTAGGTAGGCACCTTAAAAGAACTTCAGAGACTCTATGATCAGCTTGTTGATTCAGCTAATGCCTGTAAATTGGATAAATACGAAGCTTCTGATAAAGCAGGGAGGTACATTGTTGTTCATTTTCTCTTCTTGTTCCTTATAAAGTCGTGAGATGTATACTACTTAGGTATTTTCATCTTTGATCTCGTGCCTATTGGTTTCAGGAATCTGTGTGCTTGACACTGCTTAGTTTTTCTTCTTGTAGGAGCAGGTGGTTTTGGTCTCGTTTAATACCACAATCTTCAGTTTCACCCGTCAAAGGGCTTTATCTCTATGGAGGAGTCGGCACTGGAAAAACCATGTTGATGGACTTGTTCTATGACCAATTGTAAGTCTAACAGGTGATTCTTACTAATTGAAGAATGAAGAATTTCGATGTCAGTAAAATTGCCGTTATTCATTATCATAAACAATGGGAACTGTATGGCTTAAATCAATTCCATGCCACCTTTAGAATACAGGATAATAATAATCAGGGAAAGTCCTTGTGATTCCAATCATCAAAGGAAGTCCTTGTGATTTTCTTTGTGCTGGAGGCAGAAAAAACAAGGAATTGCATAGCATTTAGATTAGTAGAATGTCACCCAAATGGTTATTACGTAACTTAAGTTAACCTCTGAGCAAATAACGTGTAAAATTTCCATTCATAGTAAGGTTAAATTTGTTATACATGGAGCACGATTCTTCATTTCCAGCATATTCATGTCCAACACTAATAATAGTTATTTCTTACTTTCCCAGGCCATCCAACTGGAGGAAAAAGAGAATTCATTTTCACGACTTCATGTTGACTGTGCATAGCCGCCTACAAGTAACAAGACAGTTCCTTTCCTTACTTTTTCCTTTAATTGTAACTTATTTATAAGATTAGATACTATATTTCCTAGCTAAAGTGTGACATATTCAGTAGAAAAATGCTTCAGGGTCTGATGCACTGTGCCATATGCACAAACAATAATTAGCCATTTAGAAAGTAACTCTCATTCACTCTTTTTGCGTCATAAAATAGTCAAGAGTTACTCTTTTGTGTTATATGACCATGGTATCTATGAACAGTCTTCAAATGCATCTATCATGTATTAAATGGCGAGTTTGTAATTATTTTTGCCATTTTAAATTTACAACTTCCGTATTTTGTTGGCACATTTGACACTGCAATTGGTTCTCAAAAAGTTCGATTCCTTTTTCAGAAGCACAAGGGTGTGGCAGACCCTCTTGAAGTTGTTGCAGGAGAGATAGCAGATGAGTCAATTTTATTATGTCTTGATGAATTTATGGTAAGTATTGAATGTTGCAAAATTTTGGTATTGTTTCCATAGTTTAAGTAGTTCGATACGATGTTGCTTTGGTTTGGTGTTTAATTAATTCTTTCTTGTGGATTCTTGTAGGTAACTGATGTTGCTGACGCGTTAATATTGAACCGTCTTTTCAAACATCTATTCGATAATGGCGTTGTAAGAGATTTAAATTTTTCGTAATTAAAGTGCTTAATTATCCCTTGTGCTGTCAAACAATCTAACAACAAATTTGCGTGTTGCAAATGCTGCTGATGGGTAGATTCTTGTTGCCACATCAAATCGTGCTCCAGACAGCCTGTATGAACGTGGTCTGCAGAGGGATCTTTTCTTGCCGTTTATTGCAACTTTGAAGGTATCTAAATTGATTCTATTCCAAAATAATTATTTCTAGCAATAGCTGTAGGTTCTAATTACTGCTTCTGTTTTTACAAATTCTTCTCCTTTTCTTTTTCTTTTGGATTTGTTCGGGAACTTGGTAAAAAGTAAACAATTGGATTTGAAATCTGCTTGGTCCAGAGGCCTGAACCTATTTGTTCCCTTTCTTTCCATTGAATTTGATTTAATGCAAGACCTGCTCTGTTCTCTTACATCTGGTTAGTTACTCTATGAAGGAAAGATGCGTTTCTCATGAAATTGGTTCTGCAGTAGACTATCGGAAATTGACTTCGGTAATAAATTTTTCCCTTATTTGAAATGGGTTCTGTTTCGCATTTTAGAAACTGTTTTTGAGTTCTATCTTTTCATTTCAATTACTTTCATGGCAGGCTCAGTTAGGCTTTTACTTTGTTGGAAAAGAGTTGTCAGCCTTTCTTAAACAAAAGTTCCAAGAGTTGATTGGGGAACATTCAGCCAGTCCACAAGAGGTGGAAGTTGTTATGGGGAGAAAGTTGCAGGTTGATTAAATCTAGCTTCCAATTGTGATTTTGCTACTTTCTTTTTCTTTGTTCTATTTATGTTCGATGGATGATTCTGTTAATCAAACATAATTACCTGAGTACACTTTTTTTCGTTTTTCTTTCTAGGTTCCACTAGGAGCTAATGGATGTGCATACTTTCCATTTGAATATCTCTGTGACAGACCTCTTGGAGCTGCAGACTATTTTGGATTATGTAGTAAGTCAATTCAGTTTTTCTGTATGTTTTTGTCCAGATTGATGAAATAAATCGTCAATGGTGCTCTCTCACAGTAGAAACCCAACTATTGATTTTTTGAAAACCTTGTTAGTCCTCTTTTAGAAAAGCAAAATGTTTCATGTCACTGTACTTGTGTGAAAGTAAGCACCTTAACTAATCTGCTGTGGGATTCATCGAAGATGATAAAGATTACCTCAATTTGAAACCTGTATTTTTATAAATGGGGAAGTTTTAAGGATACCTTGCTTTCCCTTTCTTTTCTATTATATAATCTTTTCAGCTGTTTTGGAGTTAGTTCCTCCTTACCAGCTAAGAAGATTATATGCATTTGTGTGGTGATTTAATGAATCCTAACAAAGTAGTGGTTTTATAATTTACATGTCAAGTACTGAAGTTGAGATGCTTAATTTTCGTTCTAACAGAATCCCTGTCTTTAGTGGTGTTGCATCTCGTCGTTATGTAATCCTATAGCTAACTAAATTTCGTCTGGCAGAGAATTTTCATACTCTGGCATTGGATGGTGTGCCAATTTTTGGGCTCCATAACAAGACGGCAGCATATCGGTTTGTTACCCTAGTCGATGTATGTCCATGTTTTTCTTCTTCTGATTATTTATCTAATAAATAATAATTAATATGCATTAGTTTTTAAATGTTCCATTGCCTAGTTTTAGATAGGAGTGACACTTGCTCTCTCTCCAATTTACTGGAACAAACATACATAGATGGTTATGAGTCAATTTTTGTGACTGCTTCTAGCAAAATCAAGTTACTAAAATAGTTTTTGGACCTTTTGAATCTTGGGTTAGTAGAAAGGTAGGAATGGATGACACTTTCTCGATTATTGAAAACGTCATATGAAAAATACGAGACAGAGTAAGTTGTCTTATTCTAGCGTTCACCAAAACTGGAATGACATTCAAAGCATTTTTTAATTGTTTTTTGAAGCAAAAGCATGCTTGTTAAATCATGAACCAATGAACTTAATTGTTTGTTTTTGTTATAATCGTTAACAAGGACGATGAAGTACTTCCTTATGTGAACCCAATTTAGCAAGTTGATACATTTTTTTTGTATTCTTTTTTGAAGTTTTATACTTTTGATTTATTTGGCTTGCAGGTTATGTATGAGAATAAAGCAAGGTTGTTGTGCACAGCAGAGGGTACTCCAATGGAACTTCTTCAAAAAGTTGTTACAATATCCGATGCTCAGCACATGGCGCCTAGAACCGCTTCGAGGTCAAAGAAAAATGATGATTCCGAACTTTGTGTTGACAATGAATTGGGATTCGCAAAAGATCGTACAATCAGTAGGTATGTAAATCTTACCTCTCATCAAATTCAATTACTATTGTTTAAGCATTATGTTTGGTGATATTGAGATGAACCTCTTATACCCTTCAAAAATGAATTTGCATCTCTTAGGAGCTTGTGTTATTTAATTCACCGTGTATAAGGTAATTAATGATATCCGTCCAAGGTGGGATCACAAACAGTTGCGTGAACTTTTTCCAAAAAAAATCAGCAAATTTTTAGCGAATAAATTAGATTCATCCCGTCTTTTTTTCCCTTCCCGATGGAGTACTTCTTCATGTGGGCAGTATTTAAATTTTAATCACATAGGGCTGTATATAAACTCCTCTAAGACTTAGATGATGGTGATATTATGGTAACAACTATCAACATGACATGAAGATGAAGTTCTTGTTACAATCCGCTGCTGCATAATGTGCTCTTGTTATCATCAAACCATCAAGGTGCAAACAAAAGAAAATTTCATGTTGGTATTTGTTTCTGGTTTCCTCAAATAATCTCGTTAGATACTCTTTCTTTTCAGTTGTCCATAAAGAAGTTAATTGTTAATTTTTATATTAATTGGTTAAACTACATTATCTGCAGGTTAACAGAGATGAATAGTAAAGAGTATTTGGAGCAGCATGCATCCATGTTGGCAGATCGACAACAAGCCTCAGAGGTGAATACAAAAGGAGGAATTGATACAAGCATGATATTACTAGACAAGAGGCATCTTCTGAGCTTCTAACTTACTAATTAGAAAACGGGACCATTTCTCTTTCCATTGTACAAGCCAATTCTCCTATTTAAAATGATTAGCATTATAAAGAGGCAGATATACATATGCAGAAGAAAGAAAGAACACTGTTGATCATGAGGCTGTAATATGACATGCCTCGGGGTCTTTAATAAATCTGATAAAAAGAATTTGTTGTTTTCTTGTCTATCTGTATTGTAACTTTGCCTTTTCTTTTAAAAATGCAAAATATAGATTTTATAAATGCGCCGAAACGGTTACAATAGGAAGTTCATTAACAACCCAGCCAACAACCTCACTAGGAAAATTATTGTAGAACTCAATACACTGCCTAGTAGCTCTTGGTTTCTTTGCCAGAAGAGAGTCTGTTGCACTTGCACCATTTCTTAAACGCCCAACATACTTTCAGTTGATTACCTAAGTACTCTGTTTACCCTCTTCCTCGGGCGGAGTGCAAACCTTTTTTTTTTTTTTTTTGAACCTTACTTGCCAATGGCACTTTTTTTCCTAGCATTTTTAGGGGCAACACAATCGGTAGATAACTTCCGGGGCATTTTTTAATGGCCAAACTACCCTTTACAATCGGTAGATAACTTTACAATCCGGAAGTTAATCCACAATCGGGAGTCAATTTAGTTTATATAACTTCCAAATATAAAGTATCCCCAAAATAAAATCCTCTATCTTTTGAATTTTGATTATCCTATAATCGGTAGTAAATAAAGTTATCTTGACTCCCGATTAAAGTAGATATTTGGCTAAAATGCTACCATAATCGGTAGTGAATTTAGGTTATTTAACTCCCAAATATAGAGTAGCCCCAAAATGAGATTTTGCAAAAATTCTGTATCTTTTGAATTTTGATTATCCTATAATCGGTAGTAAATAAAGTTATCTTGACTCCCGATTAAAGTAGACCTTTGGTAAAAATGCTATCATAATCGGTAGGGAATTTAGGTTATTTAACTCCCGAATATAGAGTAGCCCCAAAATGAGATTTTGCAAAAATTCTCTATTTTTTGAATTTTGGTTGAGCCTATAATCGGTAGTAAATGAAGGTATCCTGACTTCCGATTATACAGTGGACCTCTTTACCGAAATCCTAGCATAATCGGTAGTCAAGATAGTTCATATAACTACCGAATATAGAGTTGGCCCAAAATGAGATTTTGCAAAAATCCTCTATTTTTCTAATTTGGTTGAGCCTATAATCGGTAGTCAAAATAGTTCATATAACTACCGAATATAGAATTGTCCCAAAAATGAGATTTTGCAATCGGTAGATAAAAAAAACTAAACTACCGATTATGAAGGGACATATAAGTATTTTTAACCTATTTTGTCTTTTTTTGTCGCCCCTAATTCTTTTGAAGTCACCACTAAAAACGCCACGCTTTTTTTCCCGATAATCACGCACCTCACCTCACTTCACTATTTTTGTTTTTATATATATAAGCACCTCACTTCACTATTCCATTGCTCTTCCCTACGCTTTCCTCCGCGAGCTCTTTGATCAGCAAAAGTCGTACGGTGTCGGGCAGTGCATGTGTACAACACCAAGATTGCTACAGGTAGGGACCAGACTCCCACATGCACGGATGAGAGGGTTAACCTGGGGTTTAGAACAGGTTGCCCTCTGACCCATATAAACTATTTTTTTTTATTTTGTCATTTTTCTCCACCCGGTGCTACTTTTAGCCCGTTTCAAAATATAGTTAAAATAACTTTTGTGTTCGTCACTCTACGAATAATATCATATCTGTTTTTGTTTTTCTTCAATATATTTCCTATTTGAAAAAAAACAAAAAAAATTAAGTGCACTTGTTTGCAACATTGTAAATGCCCGAAAACACATAGCCACACCCAAAATTCCAGAGGTTAAGATTAAAACTAAAGTTCAATCCAAAACAAGATGCAGGAACGGGAAGTAAAGCTAAGTTGGTAGATACCCAAGATTAACGTGGCTCGGTGTTAATACCTACGACCACAAGGATAGATGGAAATTACAAGTTTGAGGATAAGTCTTCTCAAGAACACGAGGAGCTAGATTGAAATGACAAGGGTACCAAGTATACCACAATCTTTTTGACATCAACCTATAAAAACACAACTTGTATTATCTTATCGAAACAATAACAACAAAAAGACTATTTCAACAAGTTACTCTTGACAATAGTCGGAGTTCGGATCGAACTAATTATGAGATTGTTACCAAGATGATTAACGTACAAGTGTCTCTACTTTGATTAGAAAGCTAAACAATATAATTTGGAAGTAAAGTAAATAATACAAACACATAAGATTCTTTTAACAAAGAAAACTGTCTGGCAGGAAAAATCCTGGGACCTAATCCAGTTTCAAATACTCTAAGAATTAAGTCCTACACAAATTGACTATTACTTTGTTTAGTTGAGACTAAGTAAACGCTACTTCGTTACTCAAGTTCCTTTAGTATCCCTGCGCCTACAACGAATCTGGCCTACGCACGTGAACAGGGGAGGAACCATAAATTTGCCTATGGGGAGGCAAAAATAAGTGAGGGTAGGCAAAAGGCAAAAAATAGGCTTGAGATATGGAAAAAATAGCTTAGGACAACCAAAGTTGGGGTTGGCTCCGCCACTGCACGTGAGTCCCAAGACAAAATCCATTATCTTGAGCTGCTACACCGCTGTGAAGACTCCTGCTCTCATCTCCTTTTGATCAATGATAAAGCTAAGTAAAGAATCTTCCGTTTATATCAATAAACTCCTGTGGTCTAAAGATCAAAACAAAACAATGATTATCGAAATAATCAATCTTGATGAACAAGATCTATCCAAGCAAATTAATATAACTAGACAGTTTGTTCGATCTTCTACAAGTCTTATGTCTATCAAGATACACTTCTTGTGGATACTGAAGAATCAAGTTTACAAGAAGTATCACAAAGATCAGAACCAAACAGAAAAGTCTTCAAGCTTTCAATCTTAAAAGTAACTTCAGCAAAGAACTTTGATTCCACTGTTGGTCGAACACATAAAACAAAGTCTGTTAACGTTGATTAATCAACAGTTCCATCTCGCATATATAGTTACACTTAGATCAGCAGTGGTCAAATCTTGAGTGGTCTTACATCAAAAGAGAAAGACCGTAAAATAAACAAGTTTAATCTATTGAAGATGACCATACCGTTAATTCATAACAAGTAATAAATGATAAAAACTAAACAATAATTTAACTTCCACTAGTGTTAAGTATGAAAGCTTCTGAATTTGTTTAATATGAAAAATGTTTCCATACTGAGTGTATGAATCCCCTCCCATGTAATGACACCTCATCACTTTTTAACCTCCCATGCATAGAATTGCTATAATTTGAAACAATTTTTTTTTTTAATTGTAACTGTTTTATAGATGACGTATCTTCTATATAAGATGGGATTCATACATAAAGTATGGTAACGAACTCCATACTAGGCGGACTGAAGACTTCTTGATCCCGAAGAAGACTTTAAATGAAAGTAAATGCAATATGTTTCACCTAATTAGATTAATATTTAGGGATTGATTTTGTAAGGATACAAGAATTCTTATTTATAAAGATATGACCATGGCTTGTTTGGAAATAAAATCTACCGGTTTCGAAAATCCTTAAGATTTGCAACGAATATAAACACTAAATCACGAGATCCAACTCAGCCAAGATCATCAAAAGATTCATAAGTCCCTAAAGCACAAAAAAAAAAAAAATACTTAAGATTCTCATTTCAGTTTATTGAAAATGAAGTAGGAAAAGAAGAAATACCAGTCCCTAAGCAGCCTTCAAATCGTTGCCGCATCGAGTAAAGATTCCCCGAAGAGATGTTATTCCCTTAATCAACATGATAATCACCAACATCGACATCATAAAAGAAAAGTTCATCCAAGAAGGGAATATCATAAGGAAAATGGGAGAATCCATCAACGAAAATAAAAGACGAAAACATACAAAGGAAAACACATAAATAAAACTATATCAGCAATAAAAGGCACGGCCATTCAAAATCCAAGTAAAATAACGCTTCCCGATGAAGAAGAGCAAATGATTGAAGAAACTCAAATACTGTGAGAGATATCCACCTGTAATATGAGACTCTCACTCTGAGTGCCCCTTGTGGGTAATGAAAAAGAATGCAGAATATGGGTACCATATTTAGTGGTGAGCATGGTCCGGATTAGGACGATTTTTTCCTCATCCGCCTCGAATCCAATGCATGACGGATTTCAAATTCGCGATCCGCATCCAATCTAACATTCAACGGATTTTCATCCGTGGATACATAGATAGACGGATTGAATTAATGTAGATGATCCAATGAATTTCTTTTGTAATTAAAACTTTAAATAGAAAAATAAAGATATTAAAAAAAATAACTTTAACAATGACCCATTTAGGAAAGAAAATGACTTGAAGCTCGAGCCATAAAAGTTTGATGCAAGAAAATAATGAGAAGATAATTTGACTATACAGTGGACTATTAAAAATACTAAACTAAATTCATATTTTTAAAAACCCTATAAGTATCATTAATCTGACGAGTGTAGATGTCCAATGGATTTTTAAGACTGCACCCACACCCAAGATATCCACTTCAAGTCATTGATGAGTTCAACAAGTGTTCAGGTTATATGATTGTTTTTTTTTAAAAATCCTCTGTATACTTCAGTAACAACATAAGTCCTTCTGCTTGTCAGGATTTGGCTGGTATTCTTCAGGTGCCTGTAATGTCATCTAAAGAGAAGTACCTGGGTCCCTTTCTTTATCAACGGAAATAAGAAGATTCACTTCTTTAATCTAATAGATAAAATGAAAATTAAGTTGGCTAAGTGGAGGTCCTTTAATCTGTCTGAAGCGGGAAGAACGGTTTTGATCAAACATGTGCTTAATGCTTTTCCAGGTCACCATATGATATCTTTGAAATTTCCTACAGAAACATTTCAAAGATAAATTATGCGCAAGGTAAATACTGGAGAAGAAAGGACATAAACAAGGGAGCAATATCTTTTCAAAATCTCTGTAAAAAATAAAGAAGATGGTGGTCTTGGTTTTCGTGATCTTGAGTGTTTTAATAGAGCTCTCCTAGCTAAATCAGCTTGGAGGTTATGTTGGTATCTCTGGTCAAAATCTATGGGTGCCAAACATTTTCCATAATGGTGATGCTTTCAATCACACTGTCAAAGAGGACTCATATTTTGCATGGAAAAGTATTAGCTTGGAACTTCAGTTTATCATGGAAAATAACAGATAGGTTTTCGGAAGTGGTAACACTATTATGATCTGGCAACATACTTGGATTCCTGGACTCAATAATCCTACAGAACAAAAAATTAATGCATTTAATCCCTCGAGTTATATCCCGGTGAAGCAGTTGTTAATTACTTTTCAAGCTAGTTGGAATTTACAACTTCTACAGTCTGTTTTTACACCCAAGATAGTGAGATTGATCTCTAGTATTAGTATTCATCTAGAGCAGGAAGACACTCTAATACGGAGTCTAGAGAAAAACGGCCAATTATCGGTCAAATCTGCCTACCGTGAGATTTATGCCGATAAACACAGAACTGCGCCATCTGATCCTAATTTGAAAAAACCTTGGAACCATACATGGTCTCTGCCGGTCATCTTAGGGTTCAACACTTTCTATGGAAAAGTGTTCTAAATATTTTTCCAACAAGGGAAAGATTGTTCACATATAATCCAGCTATGAATACATCCTGTCCCTTATGCAAAGCTTCTAATGAAATTTTATCCCACCTCATTCTCCACTGTAATTTCTCAAGAGCGGTTTAGTTTGGTCTGTTTGGTATTCAAATCGATATTCAGGAATCCACCATTCAGTTTATTTCTCGGTGGTTTTCCCAATGCAGCAAGGTGCTAGCTTTGTCAAAGAAATCAGTAAAATAACTATCATAGCTTGGTCCATCTGGAATGAGATATGCATTAAAGTTTTTCAAGATGTCATAATTTAGATGGTTCATATGATGATATTATTAATTGATCTAATCCTTCGTGACTTTGCAAGTATATCAAAAAGAACAAAATGTGGATTCTTTTTCGGATCACTAAGTCCTGAGCATGTGGAAAGATTAGAAATCTGGGAAGCAGTTAAGTTGATGCAACAACTAAAGCTTGAGGCAGTAAACTTTGAAACGGGTTCGAAAAATCATAGTAGAAGAAGCTATTTCTAAAAGCCAGTTCAACTTAAACTGGCAATTTCATCATTTTATTAAAGAAAACACGGTTTAGGCATGTACCCATCATCTGATTGAAATCTACGAAAAAGTAGGTGATAGACACATTTTTGTGTCTGATTTAATATCAATTAACTATTTTGTTAGTGCTTACTTTTGTACTTATTATGGTATTTTATGTATTTGTAGGTTTTTTGGAGAAATAAGCTTTTGTGGAGAAACTGGCTCGAAAAGTGTTATTTGCGCTCCCAGGAGAAAATTACTAAAGGCACCTAGAAGATGTACTACAGGCAACCACAGAAGTATGTTGGAGACGCCCCAGAAAAATGTTATTGGCACCCGGAAAACAACTGTTAAAGGGACCCCCATTTCGGATAAGGGGCGCTCCAATTGATAAGGGGCACCCACATGCTATTCGCACCCCATCAGTGGTTAAAGGGTACTCATCTTTTTCATTTTCAAATCTAATTTTTGGCGGGAAATTCTGGTTCTTTCCTGACAGAATTAGGGTTTGAGTTTTAGGCAATCTAGGAAGAGATTCAATAGCTGATTCTTTTAGGATTGATTTGTTAGGCCTAAACAGGCTTTCTATGGGTATTGGATTGGATTAGATTGGTCTGGATTGATTGTTTGAAGTAAAACAGAGTCGGGTATTTTTCAACTGTTTTTGGAAGAGATTTAGGGAGATTTGATCGTGGGAGTAGACTTGTATCACCATGTTACACCTAAACCTGGGTGGTAATGTGTTTTTATTCGTCAAACAAGGAAAAATCACGCGCATTTGAGTAAAACAGGGCAAGTATTATTCACGGGGAATATCTCGGAATTTTTCAGCTATGAAGGTCTGCGTGTGGATAAATCGAGTATTTCTCTAACAGAGTGGATGGACTTGGACTGCTATAAGACGTGTGAGGAGTTAAAAAAAGAAAATAATACCCGTGTAAACCCGAGAAAAATAATGAGTCTATTACGGAGATTTTTGAAGGTTTGAGGAGGCTGTCGAGTATAAAAAAGGTTCTGGGGTGTCATATAAAAGCATTGAGTGATTGGGGAAGGAATTGGAGTGAAGAAATTGAAGTTCAGCAATTTGTTTCTACTGCCATTGGAGAAGAACACGAAGAATATAAGACAACCATAAGCAGTCGTTTATTTACAGAGTGTCGTTAATTTCAAATTTCTATAACACTGAATTTGCAGCGGATACCTTCACTTAGAGACGCTTCTTGTAACAACGATTTCTGCAACTTATATAAAAGTTGCAAAATATCTGCATTATATTATTTTTCAATAAAAACATCTTTTTGAGCAATGAAAAATTCTTTTGAGTATGTTTCCAACATGAAGAGCTAAACCCCATCACTAGGATGAAGGAGGAAGCCAATTTTCATCATTGTGGTAATTTTATTTAATTCTTTTTATGACTTTTTCACTAATATTATTTGAATTATGATTTTAAATTAATTAGTTGTGATTTAGTTTGATGGGTCATGCTTAGCTTAAGTGCTTTGATGGTCCATACTTACCATTTGCAATTGTTTTATAAAATCTACCTTGGCAAAGATCCAGGGTCAATAATTGTTATTTTTGGAGCTATAATTGTCTAAGAATTAATAATTGAACCATATAATATGAGTTTGGTGGAATCCTGAATCCCAGTATCTCTCAACTTTGTAACAGTCTTTCCATTATTTGCTAGTTAGTTTTATAATTCAAGTCTAAAATCAAATCTCTACAAGTCTGAGAATAAAACTTCTTTTTACCATTTTTTGTACAATAACATAAAAACACATCAGTAGGCGCAAAACGAAAAATACAGAAGGGTAACATGGTAAGTTCACATCGGACGGTTGAAAAAGGGGTATTTTCTTTATGTTAGTTAGATTAGATTATGAGTAGTTCTCAACAATGTAAACTTTGAAAATGTTATTATGTTCCAAAGGAACTTTGGAACATAATAAGGTGGTAGATGTTCTCTAAAATCGCTTGAAGGGAAAAACTTACGAGAGAATGGTCTGGTGATCCATCTAATTGTATCAGGTCTCCCATGTTTTCGGAATGAAAGGATTATCCTTGATTAATAAAAAAGGTTTCACCTATTTACCGCCCACACTTTTCCTATTTACCGCCTATCTCATAGTTTCTAAAGTAATTCTAGTTTTCAATTCTATTTTTTCCTATTTACCACGTATAAAAGTCAAATTAAACTTGACCATAACTGTTACAATACTCATTAGGTCTTCTTCTTCGTTTATATCAATTAAACCAAAAACTACTAACCCTAGATTAAGATTCTGTTTAATTATAGTACACCAAAAACTCATTACTTCTTTATGTATATCAATTAAATTCATCGATAAATAATTGAATTAATCGGTGATAAATCCATAAGTCATTGTTATGGAGGATTCCATTATTGAAAATCTAGGGGAAAATATCCAAACTTTACATAAATCCAACATCCAAAAAGATTAAATCAATTCTACTGAAAACACACTAGACAAATAAGATTTGGAGGTAAATAAGTGACCAACACTGGACGTTTGATTCGTTTTTTTTTTCTTTTGAATTTTGTTGAACTAGTCACTGATTTCTGGACGACTAGAAGGTGTTATAATAGTCCAGATACGAATGACTGTGTAAAGCAATAGTAGGTTGTGTCTGAACGACTACGTGCTTCCACAAACGGTCATTTCTGGACGACTACAATATTTTTGATCCCTTTAAAGTGAACGACCTGAGATGGCTTATGATTTTTTTTCGTGTTATAGGCCTTTCATAATCAACTAATCGGTCCTTTCCAACTTGAATCAATAGAAGAAATTATTTATGACGAAGAAAAAGCGATAGAGGTCACTCTAGAACATTTCCTCCTTTCTTTAGATGCATACTTCTAATACAGAATCACAAATCAGTATAAAAAATTAAACAACATGAGTGATGGTGGTGATCAGTGTAGAAGAAGGTGGTCGATGGTAGAGATATGGTGAAAAAGAATCATTTTAGAACTTAGGGTTTTTCTGTTTAGTTCCTGTGGTTGTTTTGTTGTTTAGTGGAAATACAAAATCAAGAAGTGATATTTAGGATTCATGAAAAAATATATGGGTGATAAATAGGATAAGAAGGGGTGGAAATTAATGTTGAGTGGTAAATAGGAAAAGTGTGGGTGGTAAATAGGTGAAACCATAAAAGACTTTCGTATCAAAAACAAGGTTTTCCCTATTTCCCGCCCCACTTTTCCTATTTCCCATCCACATTAATTCATATCCCCAATTATCCTTCTTAGTACCACCCATATGATTTTTGATATTTCCTAAATACCATCTCTTTGATTTTTTGTTTATACCCAATATAAAACCGCCCAAACAACTAACACACACAAAAAAAAAGTCTACGTATACAAATCATTTCTCCATGAACTTATCCATCCCCTCCTACCGACAATTATTTCATAATCTTTGTTAACATTCTTTTTTATAATACATTTAATGATTTTAAGACAACACTTTTGTTTTCGATAATACATTTTATTGTTAAGGATCTGTAAATGATTGGTGATGGAATATGTCTGTAAATGATTTCGTACTCTTTCTCGTCTATATAAATTATCCATGTAAGAATATGAACTCTGCTCACCATGCTTTATGTTGTTTAGAAATTTCTTAAAATAAACCTTACTTTTGAATGCTTGGTAGTTGTTCAGAACATGCCGATTGTGGTCCCTTGCAGGAGTCCAGAACATGATGACTGATACCATTAATGGTCGTCCAGAATGGACCGACTAGTTCTTCGAAAAATTTATTAAAAAAATCTTATTGAATATCGTTTATTAATTAGGTTATTTAATTATTAACCTCTAAAATTTGTTCATTAAATGTGTTCTCAGTAGAATAATTATAATCTTGTTAAATGTTCGATTCAGGGCTCGAATGTTTTCCATAGATTTTCAATGATCGAATTTTCCATAATAATGTTTAGCGATTAATCCGTCTACATCCAACGAACTAAATGATAAAAGATAAATGAATTGGTGTACTATAATAAAAAAGAATCCTAACCTAGGATTTCAACTTGTTGGTTTTCTAGTTATTTTGTTTAATGAAATGGTAGATTTAAGGAAGAGGAAGACTAATAAAAATGGTCTATTAACTTTTGTAGGTGGTAAATAGGAAAATTCAGAATTTAAAGTGGATTGGTTTTGGAAATTGTCACGGAGATGGGAAATAGGGAAAACAGGGATACCAAATAGGGAAACCAAAAACGATATTTATGTAAGTACAAGCTGGGACTTCCGTATTTAAAAAAACAAAAACAAAAACTACAAGCTGGACCCACATAAGATTCTGTATAATCATCAGCGATCATTCTGATTTTGGTGTATATGACTCCCACGTACTACATCTTCTTCGTAGTGCCAACAAGAAAATTCTTCCCTTTCTCCCTCTCTCTTTGCAGCAAAAACTACCGCGTTGCTGTTTGATATTTTGATTTCCTTCTCAGAAAAAAAAGGTTTGACAATTTCTCTGTTGTTCGATATAATGCATCACATCTCTCATTGAGCATGAAAAACCCTTGTTTGCAATCTTTCGAAAAATTTCCGTTACTTGTTAATTACAACGTTTTTGGGTTATTATATCTACATTTTGTTTAATTAGCGTTATATTATGAAAGTTTATGTTTGATCATGAAGTATTTTATAAATTCAAATTGTTTAGAAGGATACCAATGTTAAATTTACTCTTCATTGTAATCTATCAATTTGTTTTTGATTTACCAAGGGTTTTGTTGTCAAAAACTTGAGAATTTGAAAGGCTTTAGGACACAAAGAGATGAACTATAAACCCAGTAGATCATGACTACTCTAGCCAAGATGGTCAGACCGCTGCTAGATTAATGTGGATCCCACTCTGGTTGAACTTTGGAATACGAATGTGATATGCATATTGTTGATTCCCCTAAGAGTTGTTTTAGATGTTAGAGCAAGTGAATAGGGAAGACAATCAGAGGACTTACAAGAAAATGTGAATACATTTAAAAGAGTCTAAATTGTTGACTAGTTATAAAATATATATATATTTTTTTTTTTCGGATAGTGCTTTAACTTGTTAGTGGTAATGCAATCAGTTAAGTTGGAAATATGATGAGATAATGCAGACCTGTTCTTTCTTGCAGAATATTCAGTAAGAAACATGTTTGCTTGATATTGCAGAATGGCAGGAAGTAGTAGTACTCAATTTAGAAAAGCTCTTGGAGCTCTGAAAGACTCCACAAAGGTGGGGTTGGCGAAGGTTAACAGTGGTTACAAGGTAATAGATATGTTTAACTAAAATTATCCTTATTATTCTTCAAACAGTTTCTGATAAGAACTAGTCTTATGTGTCTAGGAACTGGATGTTGCAATTGTAAAGGCTACAAACCATGTTGAGCGTGTAGCAAAGGAGAAGCATGTTCGCTGTCAGTCTAGCATTTATAACTATAAATCTCTAATTTCATGTTTTAAAATTTAGTAATCTGGTCAGTTAAAAAATAAAAAAACTCTGGTTGAGGAATTATGCTTATAGTTTATGTTTTGGCAGTTATATTTGAGGCAATTTCATCTTCAAGACCGAGAGCTGATGTTTTGTATTGCATACATGCTCTTTCCAAACGTCTTGCTAAAACACATACTTGGGTGGTATGTTGCTAATTTCTGTCAAACACTGTTCTATTTTTAACTTGACTTCTAGTGATTTCAATGGAGATACTGATGTTTGAAACACTCAGTACGGCTTCAAATCTGATGTGGTATATTTGTCACTTGTATACATATATGTGTACATGTAAAGGAGCTTGATAGGGAAGATCAACTGACATACAGTAGAACCCACTTAACCAAAATTGGTGACACAGCTTAAGTCTTAAAAAGATTTTTCATCATCTTCTTTTTTCTCATATGACATATGAGTTGTACATATTAGGAAAAGAAAGACCCTTAACATAAATGAAGTATAGAAATATTATTTTTGCCTGAACTTTAATCTGGTTCAATAAAATGAGCAGTGAAGTGTGTGGTTGTGTGACCTGCAACTGGCTTCAAAACACTTTGTTTCAGCAGTGAAACTGTCAGAGTGGTGATTCTCATTATTCTTTTACATTTTTAGATTCTGAACTATGTGATGTATATAGGCTGTTTTAGTCAGGATGGGGCCAAAATCGTTCAAGTTAATTTAGCAAGTTCATAAGTCATGACAATATTGATTCCACTATACTAACCTTAAAATGCACTGTACCTCGACTGCAGCAAGGAGTACTAGCATGCAACTCCTGAAACTAATATATGGTTTAGGATGACATAGTTTAATGATTATGAAATGACATCAAGATCTTATCCTAGATAATGTTCGCCTAGAAAATTGGATGGTTCAGCTGAGCTGCACTCGAGTTTCAACTAAAAAGGCATTTGACCTCTTATTAGGTCCTTGCTATTATTCAGTTCTGGCCAACCTCTAGCTAGTCAGAACCTTCATTTTTTATGAGGTGAACTGTTTTTGCCAGTGGAAAACCTAGCGATCTACACATGATACTCCTGTTTCTAACATATTTCATACTGCCATTGATCACATAGTTCTCTTTCCTCCGTCATCTTTGTGTGTATATTATAATCTTGTGTAATTTACATGAACTTTTGTGAATTATTAGGTTGCTTTGAAAACTTTGTTCGTGATACATCGTGCGTTAAGGGAAGTTGATTCTTCATTCCGCGAAGAACTTATTAGTTATAGAAGGACCAGAGGTCAAATGCTGAACTTGTCTCATTTTAAGGATGACTCAACTCCACAAGGTATTACTTATTCAGATAACTCATTTACTTCAATGATAGTTTACTTACATTCAGACATCTGATTCAACTTATTTTTTGGCATTAAGCATGGGATTATTCTTCATGGGTTCGGATATATGCTCTATATCTAGAGGAGCGGTTAGAGTGCTACAGAGTACTGAATTATGATGTTGAGACGGATCGCCCAGTAAGTAATAATTTTAAGTTTTTCTCTTGTTGTTATCTACCTTTCTCTTTTTGGATTTCTCAATCAATGATTTCCTATTGTGCTTGTTACCAAAATGTTAATACAAGAGCTAAGCATACGTAAGAAACCTGATCAATTCAATGAATTTAATGGTTAATTTCACTATGTTTCTTGAAATAAATAGTGGATGCAGTAAAAGAAAAAAGTAATCTGTAATGCTCCAAAAGGCCCATGTCCTTTTTTACATTAGGGTAGCCTATTTAAGTTGTCTTCTTCTGATGGGAAAAGTGCGTAATTGCTTGAATTGAGGATAGTAATGTATCTTTTATATCGGCCTATTAGAATGCTTGTGATATTGCAGGTGACAAATGAGGATATTAATGAGATAAACTTAGTTTCTATCATTTTTCATATGTGAACAGAGAACTAAGGAACTCGACACTGCTGATTTGATTGAACAGTTACCAGCCTTGCAGCAGCTTCTTTTCCGCCTTCTTGCTTGCTTGGTAATCTCCCTTTCAGTTAGCTATTTACCATTGATTCTCAAACATTAGTATTCAAAGATATATGCTTTTTATGTCAGTTAAGAACTTATACGTAGTTTGTGTATTGTTTACTGAACATTGATAATGCACTATTCTGCAGCCAGAGGGAGCGGCTACTTATAATATTGTGATTCAGAATGCACTTTCACTTGTAAGGATTCTTCTCCTGAAAATCGTCGTTTGTGTGACTTGATACTATTTAGTGACTCTCCCATGGCCTTCATTTTCCAGGTAGCAATCGAAAGCATCAGGCTTTATGCAGCAATAAATGATGGTATCCTCAATTTGGTTGACAAGGTTGGGTTTGGTTGTTTATACCTACTTTTTTGGTTTATAATTTCCAGTAGGCATATTGATGATTGTTCTCCTGGAACAGTTTTTTGAGATGCAGCAACATGATGCTCTTAGAGCACTTGAAATTTATAAGAGGGCAGTGAATCAGGTAAATACCTTTCTCCAAATTGCTTTTTGCAGATGAAAGTGAACTTAATAGTTCAAAACAATGTGTTTATAGCGTGCTGTATCTTTTCTTCAACGTTATAACATGGCATAGAATTTTATTTTCTTCAGACGGAGAAGTTATCTGAATTCTACGAAAAATGCAGAGGACTTGAGCTTGGACGAGAGCAAAAGTTTATCAAACTTGAAAAGGTTTGAGTCCCAAATTTTCCTTGACAATCTGTTTTCTTGCTACTAATCTTCAAAAGACAAACATCAATAGCTAAGGAGGTATTATGGTTGGCTATCTCGAGGCTTCTACTTTCACGGTGTTGCTAATATCATTTGATGTATGCAATTTTAGCCTCCTGCATCATTTCTCGCCGCGATGGAAGATTATGCAAAGGAAGCTCCACGATCACTAATAGTCCAAAGGACTGCGGTATGATTTGATGTTTTACATTTTTTTGCATGTTTGCTTAAACCGTAAATTATTATCCTTCTTTATCCAGAAACCTAAGAGAATTAGGGTAAACTAGCAAATGCTAGTTTTGCAGTTAGGTTAGGATTGTGTGGGAGAAATCCCTGAGCCCTCACGATTCCCCCCCTTCTCTTTTGTTTGAAATTGATTTCCACAGGACGGTTATCTTCCGGGATTTCTGTCAGTCCTTGAATTGCTTGTGAAGTGAGAATAGACCATCATTCTTTTATTTGTCAAACCTCATCCTTGGCATTAATATAAGTAGGTCCAATATTTCTCTGTCCATTGTCAGGTAAACGATGAAAAAGGGGCTACACCAAAAGCGCAACCTACTACGAATGAAGTTTCACCCACCAAGGCTATTGAGCCAAAGAGAGAAATAGAGCACGAAGAAAATCGTGAGACATCCCTATCCCCTCCGGAAGACCTTATGAGTGAACAAAGTGAGGCTCCAGTAGTCCCACCTTTTACTGATCTCTTGGTAAGGTTACGCTGACCAAAAATACATTCTTATAAATGTGATTCCTCATGTATATATTGTATTGTGTGCCCAACAAAGAGTTTTTTTTTTTTTTTTGCCAGGGCTTAGACAGTGAAGTGAGCCAGGATGCATCGGAATTGGACGACAAAAACTCTCTTGCACTTGCTATTTATACCTCTGGTCTTTCCTAAATGTCCACTCTAGATATAAATACAGAATATATTATGACTCTGGCACCTAATCCTTCATTTTACTTTCTTGTAGAAGATCCATTAAATCCTGGAAACCCTCCAAGTTTCACAGCTGAAAGTAGTGGGTGGGAGCTTGCTCTTGTTGGCGCACCAAGTTCTAATGAAACTGCCGTGGCCGAGAGCAAACTGGTAATGACATTTCCATGCTTCCAATACCTTCAAGTGTGTTTAAATCCATCTACAGAATTAAAGTCCAATACATCTGGAACTACATTTCTTAGCAATAGAGTTACAAGTTCATCATTATTGGTTACCCCAAATCTAGTCTTAAATTGTAAAGAGGGAAAGCCCAACTAAAATTTGTCGGGAAGTGAATTTTCACCAACTAAAGATTTCATACACTAGTAGAAGCACAAGAAAAATATTCAAGTTATTAAAACCATGACTGGCTTTTCCCTACAGGCTACATAGTATATGATTTTCCGTCTCAGGGAAAAGGTTACATATCGACTTTCACCATCCAATCCAATTGTCAGCAGTTTCAATGTGGAACCACGAACTTTATACAATCGTTTGCTAAATTTTTTGAAAGATTGACAGGATTTTGGTGTTGCTTTTCCATCTCTTGCTAATCTATCTTACGCTTTTGTTTAAGGCTGGTGGCCTGGACAAATTAACACTTGACAGTCTATATGAGCATGCAATGGCGAGACAGGCCAACCCCAACGGTGCCTATCAAGCG
The DNA here is from genome assembly GCA_023531105.1 of Papaver atlanticum. Taxonomy (NCBI): domain Eukaryota; kingdom Viridiplantae; phylum Streptophyta; class Magnoliopsida; order Ranunculales; family Papaveraceae; genus Papaver; species Papaver atlanticum. Next base: position 2,335,726 of record JAJJMB010014788.1, read on the forward strand.
GGACAGATGGTTCTAAATCCTTTCGTGACGGGTCCTGGATTTACCGAAGACCCATTTTGCGCCTCCAACGGTATTGCACCACCGCCCAATGTCCAGATGGCGGCAATGAACCAGCAACACCAACTCATGCAGCAACAACAACAGCAGCAACATCAGACAAATAATAGCAAAGATTCAAGCAACCCCTTTGGAAACCCGTTTCTTGCAGAAGATGTTCCATCATCTTATCCGCCACCTCAAAATCCCTACACAGGCTTCATTTAGGTTTTGCAAGATTTGTTTAGAGATACGCAAGGGTATACGTACAAGGAGGAGCAACTAAAAATTGATTAAAGATTTAGGAGTTGTAGATATTTGGCGTGGCTAGCAGAGGCAGGTGGGTACCACAAATGACTTGGTTGGTTATTATTACTCCTACACTCCAAGTATTTTCTGCTTCTTTCAGATTTCCCTTCTCCTCTTGGTATGATCAAACTCTCTTCATCTCTTGGTATGATCAAATTCTAACACATCTGGTGCAAAAGTTGGTGTTAAGAAGAGACGATGTACATATGAAATCAAATCTATCTCATGAGTAATTAGTCAGTTAACAATATTTGTCATGGAGGGGGTGTGCAAAGGGGTTGGTTAGGGCCCATAGGGGTATGGAAAGTGATGAATTTCCATAATTTGTCCATGATCCAAAGAAGAAAAAATACACATTTTTGACTGTTTCGTTTGGTAGTTTCATTTTTCTTACAACATAAAACTATAAAAGACCCAACTGGGAAAGTAAGCCGACTTTACAATATGTTTGGTCCAATTTCAAATCCTTTTTTTTTTTTTTTTTTTTTTTAATGGAACCATTGGGCATCCTGAACCATAAATCTGCTGTAGGTAGTTCGTCTGTTGATTTCCTCATGCATGGCAACAATATTACTGCGTCTAAACAAGGACATCACATCACAATGTGTGGTTGCCCGTCTTTAGCAGCATACACCTGTCTTTGAACGGTCACTCTCTTCACTGAGAGTATCCTAACGTCTAATTATCGAAGAATCTGATTCGGCATCTCCGAAAATAGCCGATACGGATACGGATGGATACCGCATACATAAATATTTGGAAATGTAATTTTATAAGACTCAAGAATGTATTAGAACTTTATAAGACTCAAGAATGTATTAGAACGAACAAATTCAATCTAATCCCAAAAACACTCATTGTACACATATCACAACATTTCAGTCCCACATTGCTAGCAAATCTCAACCCTCACTATGAGGGGAGTAAACTCCTTCATTTTCTTTTTAAGTGTTTCCCCTCTTCATATGTACAAACCACGTGAAAGCAAGAGAAACTTTCAAAAAAAAAAAAAAAAAAAAAAAAACTGAAGAAAAAACCTTTAGAAAAACTATTAATTTTTTTATAAGCCTTTTGGGAAGTATTTGAGGGTATCGTATTGGATTCGGGTATCGGAGAATCCGATTCGGGATACGTACATAATCCTCATGTATCGGCGCAACCCTTTTTTGTTTGAAAAACAAATTAACGGGGAGGTAGTCAAATGAGATTTCTATTGACTCTCTGAAAGTATAAAAGAGTCTTTGTGACTTGTAAGGTAAAAAAAAAAAGATTTGTAAAGAGTCTCTTGTGATTTATAGAGACAAAGAAATGTATAATATCTAATTGAAAATTGAAAACATTGCAAGTTTTATTTATAATGCACGTTATAATGCTAATGAAAGTACCATGAATACCTAGTAAAATATGTGCTTATTGTCAAAATAAGTCTCACCGTTGTCCTATGCCTAAGTTTTCATTCTCTTTATTCCACTCATCCCACATTTTGTTTGCTATGCCATCTCGTCACTGGTTAGGGAAAAAAGAAAGCTCGGTATACACGAGGACAAAGAAGAAAAGAAAGGAGATGTCCAATGTATTCAGATGAGGTCGGCCAGATTACTGGGCAAATGGCATGTTCCTTGTCAAAAAAAAAATTGGTCCTACTCAAAAAAAAAAAAAAAAAATCCCCAAATTTCCAAGTAATCCAAAATATCACCTCTTGGGAAGAGATTTCTACCATGCGTATTTCCTAAAAAGTCTCCCAAAATCTCCGAAAAATAACAAATATTGGGCTTTCAATTCTCCTTTGAATAATAGGAGTGTTAGAGTGACTCTTATGCAATCCTAATCCAATAACATGTTGTTCAATTCCCACATTTAAATAAACTAATGGTGGGTTTGTTTGCAAAATTCACAATTTCAAGGAATTTATAATCCCATATGATTACAAATTCTGGAATTCATGTAAATTCCTCATATATTTGGTAACTCAGTTAAAATTCCTAGGATTCTCAGAATTCTCTTACTTTAGAGTCCATGTACTGTTTGGCATTACCCTAAGAATCTTAAAATTATATATATATATATATAGGACTTAGAGTTTAAAAAAAAGTGGGTCCACAAATCCCTTGACAAGTTTTCCATCAATCTTAGGGAGTAGGGGTCGGACTCCATATGGAGGATTTGCTGGAAAAGTGATTCCCGCAGGAAACGTAATTCTAGGGATTTGGGCAACCAAACGTACCGAGGGAAAAGTAATTCCACCAAATCCCCTAGATCCATAAATCTCACCTTTAAAATTCTACATCCAAACCCACCATAAAGAAAATCTCTAACCAAACATTAGGAGACTCCCAAAAAATCTCAATGAACTCACAATAGATTTAGAAACTCCCCGCAAGTCGCTTGAAATCTCATTTGACTACCCATGTGACATCATTACTTTGTCCCTTGCTTGCGGTTTGATATATAGTGGGCTGGATTTGGAATGCTACTGCTTCTGGGCTTGTATTATACTTAGTTACTATTGTACCTGAAGTTGAAATTGCATTTCACTTTCAGGGTATGCGAAGCTTCTATAGGCATAAAAAATTTCCATAGAGTGACCCTGGCGCTTCTGTAGTCATAATTTTTTTTCCATTAGAGTGACCCTGGCGAGAAAGTCTGGAAGGGGACAAAGCCTAGCGATTTTCCCACTAGAGTGATCCTGGCTTTCCTGGTATGTTCCTAAGGGCAACTCCAATGGGTTTTCACTTGGGGCCATTGCCATAGTTTTGGCCATTTTATTATACTTGTACAAGGTAAAATTATTGAAGGAAACATCGGTGTGTTGCTGTTGTTGGGTGATAATTTGTTTAGTTAGACCCTATGTTGTGTTAGGTGCTAGGCGAGGGGCTTGGCGCCCGAGAAAATAATAATAATTATGCCTATATTGTGCACATCTTGGCGCCTAGGGCGCTTTATTGCCTAGGCGAGCGCTCCTTTCACTACATAGGTTAGACCTGATAAACACAAAACAATCACCACAATTTTGTTAACTCACAAGAAGATAAAACCAATCCAGATATCAATCTACGATAATACAATACAAAAATATATACACAAATGATAATGCTAAGAGTTATGATATGTTAAATAAACAATATGTAACTCCTACACTCTATTTACCCTATTTTTGCCTTTTCTATCTTTTCCCTTGATAGGAAGTGCGAGTAGCGGTGAAATCCTGATTCAGCTGCTTGTCTAAAATTCTTACTTCTCTTAGCTTTGTATGTCCGTGGTTACAAGATGCGTTGAGCTACAAAAGATAAAAATAAAATGCAAGTAAGCTACCCTTGACGTACGGAAAGAAAAGGAGTTAATTTAAGTTTTATCTAAAATGCATGTCAAGCAACATTGTGTCGTTAAAGGGTAAAGAATGTCATACTGATGATAACTTAGGAGACATTATCTAAAATAGCAGTTAGTAGATTTAGTTCGCGTTCCAAACTCCATGAGCCGCTGTTTGCATGGTTGATACTAAACTTGTATTGTTGAAAGTATCCGCTGAAGGTGATTATAGTAATCAAAGCTCTGTCAATGGGAGATTGAAGACACATATATCCATATCAATAAAAATAAATCAAATCAATTAGTTTAATTATAGGTCTGAAAGAAACCTCCAACTTTCTCAAAATCAGGTTCCTACGATCAGACAAATATACATCCTTCGGATTCTTGCGCACCTGATTGCCCTCTTATACGGTTGAAACTGGTTCCAGTACAAGAAAATTTAATACAAACTAGGGAATCTTCAAGGAGGAAATTAGCAAAGAACTTACTGGGAAATGACAGCCTGCGATAGAGGAGATATGCCTGCACCTCGACCTCGGATCATTACATAGCTGAACTCAAAATTTAGAAACCAATGTAAAGGACACGAAAACAAGAACTTTTAATACAAAAATTCCTATCAACTGAGGTGGGAACTATAGACAACTTCTATTGGTATCATGACAGAATTTTATGTAAGAAGTGGTGGGATTCCACAGCTGGTTTACCTTTTAACTCCTGCTGGGAACGCATTGGGAAGAACATAATGATGCGCAGGTTCAAAAGCATCGTTAATTTTATTTGGAATCATTGATCCAAGAAGGCTGCTAGATCTTTTGCTTCTGATAAAAAATGAGAAGTTCATGGGATAGAGAAGCCAAACAATCAATGAGCCATCTTATTTTAAAAAAAAAAAAAAAAAAAAAAACGAAAAATAACAGGCGGCAGTTCATAAATTTTGGCTCACCTTTGGTTTATCATGAATGCAAGAGAGAAAACATGCACAGAACCTGATGAGCTTGTGGCAACCAGTATATCTGGAAGCTGCATTGATGGCCCAAATGAGAGGGAATATATGGCTGACGGATAGGTTCCCCTCCGAAAACTATATGACTGAAAAAAATAGAAACAACTATATGACTGCAAGAAATAGAGAAAAGAATTATATGACTGCAAGAAATAAAGAAAACAGAGAAAAAGATGGTGCTAAGTTCTAATGCCGTGGATAACAGAAAAGTGTATACAGGCAGTAATTATGTAAGACGGAAAACCCTTAATTTTGCAATATCAATTGTTTCCCTATGAAAACAAGTTGCAAGAGATAAGCATGGATAGAACTTCGAGAAGGGTATATTCAGTTATTACAGATTAAGGCATTACAACGGATGTTGTCTAGCAAAACAAGTTCACTAACTTCAACGGTCCACCCTCTCAGTACATGGCACATTTTAGTTTACCTTAGTTGCTTGAGTAACCAGATGTACTCTGATTATGGTTCCCTGCTCAGAAGCTGTTGCTATGTATATTCCGTTGGATGAAAGGGCGATTGCAGCCAATGGTGAGCGATGAGCTTCTATCTGTTACAAAAGTTAAGTTTCAGTGAGAACGAAGTTTGCAACAAGTGAATTAAAAATGGAAAAAACGCTTCCAAAAAAAAAAAAACAAGGACAGAATATATGCTTCTCTATATCAATGGTCATAAATTAAATTAATGATAAAAAACAATCAATCAAAAAGGAAAAACAAAAAAGACACCTACAACTTCAGTAATTGTTTGAGTTCACTTGCTCGTAACTTAGTTTGCATTGATCTTATTACATTTTCTAGAGAAATGGAAAACCTCTGGATAGTGTGTGCAAAAGACCACAACAACTGTGAAGACTTTGTGAACTGCATAAGGAAAATCGAGCTAATCTGGATAATTTCCTCATCGTGTATTTCATCCATTATTAAATCTCCCAAACTCCTAATATCCTAAAAAGTATTTTCAATTATAACGAAATTGATAGGCTCAAAGATAACACATTATTCTACGAAAGGAGGAGTTTCTAATCATATCATTTCAGGGAGGATGATCCATAAATGACTATGAGATCAATCTCTCCCCAAACCAGCACATGCATCATCTCCATGTGATCTCCTAAAATATCTAGTCACGAACTTGAATGGATATGTTTGTCCGAGTTACAGATTTCCTCTCATATGTCATACCAGCACCGAACGGAAGCTGAAGCTTCTAGGAAGTTTGCAATTTATAAGCTTCTCATTCTTCAACTGTGATTAAGTTTCAAATGAAGAAAAGCAAGCAAAATGTACCAACCTCACAATGCGACTGGAGTTCCATTACATTATAAAGCAGCACAGACCCTTTTGTCGTACTCGCAGGAAGAGCTAAGTAGCAGCCTTCTAAATTTGGGGAGAATGCACAAAGTCCTGTAATTGAAATTGCTTAAAAAATTGAATATCCAAATACTAATTATGATGCACAAGTGTTGTGATATTTGAGTCAACAAGGTAACTGTAACCATCAGACGACTCAGAACACGTGCAGGAAAGATAAGGACGCATGAAAATTGCCTCATTATCCAGTGAAAAACACCCAGAGTGTTTCCAAGTTAACATCCAAGCGAACATCAATTGAAAAGAACAATATATCACAAAGACAATAATCAATTATAGAATTTCCAAGAGGTTACATTGTTGAATTAATATGAAATTTGAAGGTCCACCGTTTGAAAGATCCTAATAGCGACAGCGGCAAAATATGCAAGCAAAACCTTTTTAGGTGCCAATCCAAAGAAAATAAGTAAGCATGAAACTGATTCAGAGGAAAAAACTAGTGACAAAACTAACTCTCACCCTTTGAATTTGACACTGTATCTATGGTATCCAGTATAGCAAGACTATTCAGATCATATATGTAAGTCTTATCTTGCAATAAGACGATGAGCCTGCATATGATGCCATGTATTCTATTAGAGACAGAAAAAATGAAAGGTGAATAATATAGAGTTAGTTCAATCATATTTTTTTTAAATAACATAGCCAATGAGAGGCAATAAAAGAGAGGAAAAAAAAGGAGATAAAAGAAGAAAAGCACATGAATAATCCGTCAATGATGCTAAACGTCACAACCATAAACAAACCTTACTTGCTCAAAAAAAAAAAAAAATCAGAATTTTTTTCTGCCACAGAGCACTCTCAATACAGAAATAACTGAGTTACTAATAATGTGCCACAGACAGATATATCAAAACGGATTACAGAAAGAAAAAAAAAAGAGTCTCACTCTAATCAACCAAGGGTTTCAAGATTAGGAAGAAAGAAGAACTCTATCTAGAGGACACCTATAATATTTTAATTTGTTTCTTTACTGAGTGGTGATGACATGAACATCTACCTCATATTCAAATGTACAAGGATGGATACTTATTTCATTACTTCTATTTTTATGCTTCGGTCAAAATTAAGAGTCAAAGATTGTTTTTCTTATTTCTGAAACAGAGTCCGAATGCATACTCACTGTTGAAATACCACATAGTCAACCAGATTGAATAAAATGCCTTCATTTGTTGTTAGTTCTAGTTTGGTTTCTGTATAAGGTGGCCCAAACCAATAACAATAGAAACTGAGAAACTCAGATATTAGAAATCCATCTCCCTTATAAAATTTATCTATTTTAATTACAAGTAATTCTGAAGATATTTTAGGAGAGTTTTATACATTGAGGCAAGTGTTAAAGATGTAAAGAAGAAGATAAAGTTTATTACTGCAACAGATAAACCACTCCTCGGATTCTCTTACAGTTAATATACAAATGCAACAAACAGAAATGATGGGCAATTGCAGTTTATTCATACTCTGGTATCTGTTCTTAAAACTGCAAAATCACCTTAGAAAAATATCTTCACATTTGTAAGCTCTACAAAAAAATTGATTATAGATGATAGCAACAAGTACCATCCATGGTGTGGCCTTGTCGTCCATAGTGGCGACAACTGGTGTTAATGAACTAATGCAGTCTTAGTGTTGGCACTTAACGGAATGATTGGTGGTCACATTGAGATTGAAGATAACAATTTTGGAGTCCTTAAGTGTTAAATGTAATAGATGGTCCTTTTCTGTTTTTGATACTACAAAACACTAATCTTAAGAAAAGCCCGCTCACCTAATTCTTAGACACTAGCACTTGACAAAAACAGCTATGAACTTTTAATCTTCATCCACAACTAGACTCTTCACCGAAGGTGTAGTCAAAATCTAGACCAGCTAAGGAAATTATTAGTCAAGAAGGCACTACTACCGCATTTGCTTTATTATTTAGTGGAACTAAACTTGTCACTATTTTTTTTCACCATAACGTCATTAAAGAACAAGATAACGCAAACTAAGCCACAGCATGATACTGCACACCTTTTCATATTTAAACGAACAGCAAGGATTGAAGTCAAGAAATTTAGTTCTCTAGCTGCAGCTCCAGTTTTAGTATTGAAAAGACATAGCCGTCGCGGAGATAATGATGGCTGTTGCATTCACATGAATACATAGTAAGTATCTAAGAAATACCATAGAACAATAGAAGGAACCTAAAGATGGTACAAAATACCTGCTCTCCTGCCCCTACAATGGCAAGTAGACTTAAGCCGAACATCATTTCTACAATGTTAAATGCTCCCATAGCTAGACAAAAAAACAGACTGAACCATATCATTTCCTTTTACCACCAATACTGCAGTTACTTTCTCTTAAATTCATGGATTCTGAATGTTATACATATAAGAAGAAAAAAAAATGGAAAAACAAACCTCTATCAAAACAAAGTCTTCCACTATCAGAATCAAATATTTTGAATCCATCTCGTGTTCCAATTGAAAATCCACTGCAATTGCAGCAACAATAATAATTACAGACCCAATTCTTATCATTTCCTCAAAACCCTAAATCCTTGCAAAATAAACAAATAACCTAGATTAGATTCCCAAAACTCTAAAATACCTGTAATCCTGGTTGAAAGAAGCACAGAGAATTGGAGAAGGAGAAGAAGAGGACTGATTTGTCATTAAGGGATTTCTTTGTGATCCTTACTAGAATTCAGGTTCCAACTAACAACAACAGTGCCTTGCTACTCTGTTTATATTTTCTTTTGACGGCTATATATTGCTAAAAAAGGAGAACCATTTTGACGGTGAGGAAAAGTTGAGTACTACGACAAAATATAGCCCATGACTAGGACTCTTTTTCCCTTCCGAGATCCCAACAAAACTACCTATAACCCAGGGTGGCCGGTGTCACTGTAGTACAGTGGTAAAGTTACTGAGTGATGATATCGTTGACATGAGTTCGAAACTCGTCAGCACCAAATTCTCTTTATCGATAAAAAAAAATCTATCCATGGTGGTTTTGGACTAAATTAGAACCGAAATGAAGCAAGGGGAACGGTTTCTAACCTTTTAAAAGAAACCTAATATAGGGGCTTCACATGGATCTCTAGTGTCTAAAAAGTTGGTTATGGGGTGTCTTGATGCAATATCAAATGTCTAAGTTAACCTCCATCTAAAATAAAAACCTAAAAACTAAAATCAGTTATCTTTCTTCTTGATTCAACCTACCCAATCTTTCCCATCTTTATTTTTTTTGGATTATTGCTAGGATGAAAATCAATTTTCTAGCAGTAGATGTATTCTCTTACTATCTATGGCTGGGAACGAAGAATTCCTAGCCGTAATTGGTTTGGAGATCGATTACGGTTACGAATTTCTAAAACCTAGCCGTAATTGAAGAAAATTCCATTCAATTACGGTTACGAATTTCTAAAATCTAGCCGTAATTGACGAAAATTCCATTTATCTTTGTTGATTATAGAAAAAAAAATCACATAACATATCTTTTTTCTTACAGTTAATTTGGTTTGGTCAAAGGAGGATTTATATTAGTCCAAGAAGGATTTATTCAAATCTACGAAGTCAAACTCATATAAGTTATCGCTCACGTTTGAATAAGAATTGGTTATGGTATATTAAGAAATATCCACTGAGTTACGGCTAGGTTAGGTTACGCCTGGGTTTATTCTTAGTTACGGTTAGGTTAGGTTTATTCTTAGTTAAACCCAGCCATAAATGTTGTGATTCATGATATTTTACGGTTAGGTTTAGAGTATAATCCAACTGTAATCAATTAACGGTTACAAACCTAACCGTTTTTTTTTTTTACTTACACTTAGGAATCTCAATGGACAATGAAAAGAGAGAAGAAACAGTTGCAGAAATCTATGATGTGATCGTTGCTTAGATTTATAGAGGAGAAAGATAGATTATTAACACTAACCAAATGAGGGTTGTTTAGGCATTATGAAAATATTTTAGATAAGGGTTTTTTGAGATTACTAACTGATGACCCGTTTTTGTCCTATTAGTGAAGCCCCTTTATTGGAATGTGAAGCCCCTATATTAAGTTTCTTTTAAAATTGTATCAAATCATGTCCAATCGATTCCCTCCAACACCAACCCGGCTCTGGACGATATAATATCGTCGGTTTCTAATTTTTTATTTTGACGGGAAAAGGGGTCTACAACACCGCTGAGACTTTATTCAAATACCTCATTTAACTTGAGGTTAGAAGAGATACAACAAGGAGGATTGGTGGCATTCCACCATCCTTAGTGTCTTTATGCATAGCAAACTGGCACAAGTCATGAGGTATTGAATGTCGGTTTCTAAATCCCATCTAACGTATTAAATTATGAAAACTAGCTCTATTAACTAACAGTAGAAATCCAATCAATTATATTAATTATCGTTTATTTATTTTGAATAAAAAGGGGCTTTTAAAAGCCCCAGAGCTTTTATTAGAACATTTCAAATAAGTTAAGGTTGGAGGAAATACAAGCAGGATTGGAGGCATTCAATATCATTGTGCATAGCAAATTGACATAAAAAAAATGAGCTAGATCATTTATAATTACAACTTTCGGTACAGGCTGAAAACTTAATTCTTCAAAGTGAATGGCATAATCTTTTATCTTTTTAACCATCGAATATATTCCAAGGAATGTCACCAACATCTCTTAGAAGTCCCTTGGTCACATTATAGGTATCTGCTTCTGTAATCATTATGTATATGTTGAGTCTTTTTGCAAACTTCATCCCCAACATGACTGCTTTTGTTTCAGCCATCAAAGGAGATGTAATATCAAAGAGAGAAGTGTCACAACCCTGGAAAGTACCTTGATGATCTTGTGCAATAACTCCAGTTGTGCCTCTATTTGGGACAAATGAAGCATCCACATATATTTTGATATAATGCATAGGTGGAGGTTCCCGTTGTTGCGAACGAGAATCTGTAGGATGAACACCTCCACTGACATGATCTTCTGAAACACAATTCTGGAAATCAAGATTAGCCAGTTTCAAAACTCTACCTGTGGAAAAGGAAACTCCCAAGAAAACCATATTGATAGACACATTTATGTGTCTATTTTCATCTCTATTGTGTATATTGTTAGTACCCATTTTTGTACTAATTTTGGTATTTTATCCCTTTGTAGGTGTTTTTGGAGAAATAGGCTTTTGCGGCAAAATTGGCTCGAAAAGTTGCTAAAGGCTCCTGGGAGGACACTTGCTATTCAGACTCTCATTTTGGATAAGGGGTAACCCATTTCCAAGCAGCTGCTAAGCACAGACCGGCACTGGATAGGGGGAGGTCACATTTCTTCTCAAATTTTCAAAACGAAAAATGGCGGGAAAACTGTTTACAGAAAACAGAATTTTCTGGTTGGAATTTTGGACGATTTTTAAGGAGATTCAAGGGCTGATTTTCGTTGGGTAAACCCTGTTAAGGATATACAAGTTTGGTATGAGCTGTAGAATCGATTAAACAGGGATAGATATCCGTGTTGGAGCAAAACAGGGAGTATTCATATTTTGAGATGTTTTCGGTTTACAGAAGAAGTTTGTGAAGATTTTACGGCAAGATTTGAGTGTATGGAGTCCTTATTCAGTCTTGAGAGAGTTTAAGAGAGTTTGGAAACAAAGTTGACGCGTAAAGAGGGAAGAAAAATCCCGTAACTTGAGGAGAAAAAAAACCGAGAATATTTATGGATTAACTCGAGAGATTTTGTTTAGTGGCTATATATAGGTTGATTCGAGTCATATTTAGGGAGACGAACAATTTGGAAGAGTTTGGAGAAGTTTAGAGCCTTAGAGAAGCGTAAAAAAATCAATTGGAGTCGATACAGAAACTTTTCTGCTGCTGCTGCGAAGAAGAACACGAAGAACATTAGACCCTCAGAGTTAGTCGCAGAGGCAGACTTATTTTCAGTGATAACGGGTTACGGTCGCATCTTCCTGCAGTCACCGAAGCCTTTCAGCAACAATTCCGACTTCTGATTTAGACCTTCAGCAACTGCAGAATCCGCTGTTTTAACACTTTTCTCCCTTTTAATCAACTTTTGAGCCATAAACATGTATTTTGAGATTATGATTAATATGAGGAGCTAAACCCCATTGCGGAGGCGATAGAGGAAGCTATTTTTCCAACAAAAAGTGGTATATTCTATTTTATTTATTTTATTTCAATTATTTTTATGATTATTTTCCTTGATTTATAATTGTTTGAATGATTTTTGTTAAGCAATTGTTATTTCTTTTGATAGAGCATGCTTAGCCATAGGTTCTTGATGCTTTATACTTTGGATTTACACTTGTTATTTTGAAAATCTATATGTTGCAATAGCTTAGAATCAAATTAAACGCAAAAATTGAATAAATATAAATACTAGATAAAATCACTTTGAACTTGGAAAAATAGTGGAATCTTAGCCTCAGTGTTCTTTTAATATTGATATCAACTTTGTCAGTGTTTGCTATAATTTATAGTGATTTTTCTATTTAGTTTTGAATTTAAGTCTAAAGTTATCCTTCACAAGTTCGAGCAACGAACCTTTTTACCACTACAACTACAAAACACATCAGTTTTTGGCGCCGCCGACGCGGACTTGTTTTTAGGGTTTTAGATTTATTTATTTTTGACTTCTGAGTATAAAGCATATCATTTCTCATTTTCCATAAGTTCCATAGAATGCAAATCCCCTTTTCAAACTTCTCATTTTTCACAATCTTCTACATCACAATCAAACTCAAAAGATATAGAAGCATTGATGAAAACTTTCCTTCCCATTAACAGTTGAAGAAAAGATGAATTATGGATTCATCTTCATGTCTGCATAGAGTTATTATTGAACTTCAATATATTTCATTTTACTGCTATCCTATTATGCAAATGTTTCCAACCAAAAAGCAATATCTTAGGAGTGATGTTTGTGAATGACCAGAATTTTTCCAGGAAAATTCATTACTTATTGAAGAAAATGGCAAGCAATCTGCAAAAATCTTATAACAGGATTTTTTGAGAATGTACCAGAATTAGTCGGAGTCCAAATCAACTTATCCTTGGATTACTCATTGTTGATATATATATTTTTGACTATTTCACTCACATTTGTAGGAAATATATTATTAAGTAGTTGGATATCCTATTCAGCAGTTCCCGAAATAAATAAATCTGAAACAACTTGAATATTTTCATGGACATTTCTGGCTTATGCAGAATGTGCTTCAAAATATTAGGAGTCCATAGCTCTTCATGAATTTTGAGAGTTGAAGTCTTAGACACATGCCCGAAAACCTTGTTTACCAAAACTTCATGAAGCTACAACAAGCTATTCTATATAGAAGAATAATTCTTAGTAGACTTTGTTGTCCAGAAAGATTCACCCTTGAGATATTTAACATATAATATTTGAGCCCACATTGTATTTTTATTTTCTAGGAATCTACATGTTAATTTACAGATCAACGACTTATTCACCCATCCAATATTTCTTATTCTCAGACCACCTTGTTCTTTTTGCATCAAAAGCTTATTCCAGCCAATAAAGTGAGACTTTCATGTGTCTGTTGGATGACCCCACCATAAGCTTGAAGAATATGAGGATTGTAGACAAAACAGTTTTTGAAAGAACAGTTCTTCCTGCCGGATTTAAAAAGTGTTGCCTCCATGATAGCTTGCAATTGAACTTCTCGTCAAGATAATTGAAACTTGAGGTTCTATAATCAGACATTAATGGATAAATTCTTAAGTATTTATCCTCTTCTTTCATCTCTTTTACACAAAGCTCTTGGATTATAGTTTGTTTCCTCAAAATAAAATTACCCTTGCTAAAATGGATAAAAGACTTGTAATAATTAATCATCTGGCCAGATAAGTCAGCATAAACATGTAGAATCTCCCTAAGATATTGCAGATTTATCCTAGAATTCTCACCAAAGAAAAAAAATCATCTACAAACATTAGATAGATAATTATAAGAGCCCATCTACTCAATTTATATCCTTGGTTGAGACCCTGATTTTCATATTGTTGCATTAAAATGGATAATCCTCGAGAACAAATAATGAATAGAGTTGGAGAAAGAGGGCAGCCCTTCCGGATACCTCTTTCACTTCTAAAAAACCCTTGAGGTCCTCCATTCAGATTGATATAGAAAGTAGCAATGGTAAGACATTCCATAATCAGCGAGTGAGAGACATATGTAGCACCCATTAGCCTTAACATATCTCCTTTGAAATTCCAATTAACCTGATCGCCATATCCACCTTTAAATCAAAATGACCATTAGAAGCAGTGGAGTTATTCATTGAATGAAATAATTCCTTAGCAATCATTGTATTATCCAGAATCTATCGACCAGGGACAAAGATGTTTTGCAACCAAGAAATAAAGATTTCTAAGAAAGGCTTAATTCTTTAGATAATAGTTTTGCAATAACTTTGTAGAGAACACCACTGTATGTATGCATATAATGTCTTTGTCAAGTTAATCATCATACTTCATAGTAAAAATGGTTATTAAGAAAGAAAGTTTTAACCCCCTTTGATTATGAACCTCATGGAATAGTTTTGTTGGTGATTAGGTATTTTTGACCAAATTATTTGTTGATTGTATGTGTTTGTTTTTATTTTTGATTGAAACTAATTCGCTTTATTGTACTTAGATGATGATCTCACTGTAAAGAGGGATAGAGAGGGTGGTGTTGGTGATGGATGCTTTTATTGCAGAGAAGATCGAAGTATAAAGCTGTTAGTTGAAATCGATAGAAGCTTTAGAGGGTGGGAGTGTTAATTATACCTAGGATGGACTGATGAAATATATTACGTCCAAGGTATGATATTAACGGATGAACCAATAGTTTTTCGATCCGAATTGGAGTTTAACCATAATCATACCAATATGATCGGTTTTACAGACTTCTAGAACCAAAACCAACTGTTAGATAAACAGTGTGGTTCAGTAGGTTTAACCAAAAACATATAAATGCTAATCACGTTGTTGATTCAGAGGTTAATGATGTTATATAGTTGCTTGCATGGATTCCATATGAAAGCCACGAACAAACACCGATTAACTAACATTTAATTTGGGAAAATTTTGAGGACGACATAAAACATTTTCATCTTGTTACCGGATCATTCACAACCAACCACTTTACCAATCGATAACTATCTGTGGACGCTATCTTGTCCATAAGAAATACAGTTTTTCTTGTGGAAAACACTAAATGAATGGCTACCTACCTTCACTATTCTTAATATAATCAATATAATTCCTTCAAATCTTTGTCCCGGATATATTCTACAAACGGAGACGGCTGATCACATCCTTCTAAATTTTTATTGGGCAGTGTCACATTGGAATCACCTTTACCGGCATCATGCCAGAGACCCAAAATTTAACCAAATCCATCAACTCCTAAACACAACCCTACCCGCTACGATCACTACTTTTTTCTGTTTTCTATTGTGATTTTTACAGCTACCACGGAACCAATTTTATACAAAACAAAACCACTGATACCAACTAATACAACAACATGACTGTAAAGTTCCAGCAGGTATACACTTGGAAAAATTCGATACTGCCCCGCATCTATCTGATATGGCCCCGTTAGAAAGGTAGGCATCCATCCATCACCGCACAAGAATTATTTTAGTTGGATGGACACCACCACATGCAAACACTTTGAAGCAGCAATGGGACACCCAGGTCACGCAGGTGGCAGTTTCATTTGCATAGATTCATCAACCGATATGATTGTATCAAAGGCACAATCTCTAGGGAGAATAATGATGTAAGTAGTGGAAACCTGGGTAATGCTAGTGGCACTTCGAACAACGACAACTAGGCAACGGAAAAAAGTATGCATAGAACTCAGACTCACAGATCCTAATGCACTTCATTAAAATCAAGAATGAAACACCATGATATCTGCTAGATAGAAACGATGAAATCAAAATACTACTATAATCCAAGCAAACAACTGAAATATATTAAAGATTAGTGAAAGCCACCAAATATATCTGAAAGCCATATGGGCGGGGTTTTCCGAAACATAGTGTTGTTGTGTTTCTTAGCCCAGTTAGCCACGCATAAGAACCTACATTACATGATTTAGGAAGAAATATAAAGTTACAATAAGGAGATGAGTTAGTATATGTAATACTTAATATCTTTTAATCTTGCATCTGTTATTGAAGTTCCTTCAAATTTTCCATTCTGAAGACGAGTCATCGGATCTTTTGTATCACCAAGTGAGTAATCTTCATGTCTATTGCCTTTCTTAAACAAGACCAGATGGCAAACACATTTCTTTCATCTGCTTAAAAGTAAAAATACTGTACCACCATTAAGAGAATTCAAATCCCACCATGCATCAATGGTAGTGGAAGTCCATCCTATAGGGAGAGGTGACCAACGGGTAGGCAAAAGGAATCGAAACAGGCAAAAGGCATCTATTTGGGGAAATAGTAACAACACATGGGTATATTTCATGGTTATAGCTCTTCTGAGCACAGTTTCCGGCAATTCATGTTTTTGAGCAAATAAGACTAGGTTCACACTAGGCCATATAGACCACATAATGTTAGCAGTTAAAGGAGCGCTGTCACTATCATCATTCTTTTGAGAGTAGGGTCTTATAGCAAACCAGGACCATAACCAATCATGAAGATTAAAGTTCCTAAAAAAATCAGATCTAACGTGTAAGCTAGAAACAAACCACACATGGCTTGCTACGAGACAAGTAACCAGAGCATGCATAATAAACTCTTCAGCATCACCACATAGAAGACACAAACTTAACTCAATGTGCATTCGTTGTGCAAGAACACTTCTAACAGGAATAGCATTGTGAGCACACTTCAATACAAAAATTTGGACTCCAGTAAGGACTTTTAGGGACCAAATACGATTCCAATAGGTTATCCTCATGCACTCCGGGACCTCTAAAACACATAAAAGTTGGCTTAGATAAGAATTTCCCATTTTTAGTCAAAATCCCAAGCCCTCCTATCAGGAGTTGTCACATGGCTCAAAGGGATCAAGGAAATATTTTGATAAGAAGACTGATTTAAGTGATGCTGCAACTTTACAATGTCCCAAGATCCGGAGTACGTGTTAATAAAATGGTTAACAGTCAAAGAAAAGTCAGAGATTGTGTTAAGCCTGGGGACAACCTTACCTTGTGAAGGTACTCAATCACCATACCAGGTATCGATAAATTTACCATCTCCCACAATCCATAAAACAAAGTAAAAACTCCATATATTAATAGCCTTGGGACTTCACAAAATTATTAATATAGGGAGGTATACCAAAAAAAAAATAAAAAAAAATATTAATTATAAGCATGTAAATGATAATGGATATGGATGTCTTCCTTAATCATCCTAATGAGCAACAAGTCGTATATACTTTAATTGAAGAACGATGGAATTAGACAAGAAGAGGTGGGAGATACCAATGTTTCATGCCAAGAAGCTTTAAACATGCTCGACAAGTTGTAAATGTTTTGGCTTCAACAAGGTGTTCATAGTAACGAGGTTTTACACATCCGCAAATTAAAAAATGCAATAAGAATCCAAAAGGTTACATCCTTTTCTCAAAAAACTATAAGTATTTTGTTTCATCTTAAATTTTGATGTCACAAGATCTATAAGTTTCTAATAGTGACAATTATATATATTAATATATGGAGGTAAATTCCTTATGAAGGGACTAGAAAAAGCTATTAATATTAAAATGTGGAGGTTATTACTATTTATAACTGGCCCAAGTTGGGACTCTGATTTTTTATTAATATATGGAGTTCTTACTGTGGTTTAATTTTTTTTCCTTTACGGCAAACATGCACTTTCAGGCCTAGGAAACGATCTTTCGGCATTTAGAATTTAAGAAATCACAGTTAGGAAAATATTTATCTTTAAACACACTACCTGATAAGGCACAGCGGAAGCGATTGAAAAACAATTGACCACGCGAGAATCCACTCCGGTAAGTAACTGATAAGATCTCCAATCCAGGAGATAAACAAACTAAAATTGACTATCCAATCAATGATAAACACTCTGAAAGAGTTAGTCGACAACTTTCTATAAGTTCTGTTTAAAAGAGATATGCTAAAACCAAGCTGAAAAGAAAATGACGAAGTCTAGGGCTTTATAAAACCCTCACGACCTAATAAACATGAAATAAAAGAGTCTTAAGATAATAAGCAAAAACAAACATGCCCATCAGGCTCCCCGACTGGGAGAAGACTCGACCTCGAGTCAGTATCAGCGTATACAGCTCTGGAAAATATCGATAAATATCCGACACTTTAAAAGTATTAGAGATGTTCATGTCACCCGGCAATTCTACCACGTATGCATTGTCATTGATCTTCCGTGTGATGCGAACTGGTCCATATTTCTTATGCTTGAGCTTGCCATAAGTCCCTACAGGAAAACGGTTCCTTCGAAGGTGCACCATCACTAGATCACCCACTTCAAATGCCTGAATTCTGCGGTAGCCTTTTGTAAATGTTCAGTCACCTCTTTATGAATCTGCGATACCCTCTCAGCCAAGTCTTCAGCAGCAACATTTATGTTAGGCACATCATGAAGGGAGGCTAAGTCCAGGGAGATCTTGGGTACCTTGGTATAAACTACTTCGAATGGTGACTTTCCAGTAGATGAGTTTTCATGCTATTATAAGCGAATTCCATTTGAGGAAGATTGACATCCCATAGTTTAGGCTTCTCTGCGCAAAGACACCTTAGCATATTACCCAACGTTCGGTTAGTGACTTCAGTCTGACCATCGGTTTGTGGGTGGCATGTTATATTTCTTCCTAGTCGTCTCCACAAAAATCCCCAAAAGTGGCTAGTAAATTTTGTATCCCTATCAGAAACAATAGTCTTTGGCATACCATGTAGACGAATAACTTATCGAAAAAACAATCCAGCTACTCCCGAAGCATCGTCGGTTTTCCTACAAGCAATAAAATGCGACATCTTGGAAAATCTATCGACTACGACCAATATTGAATCCTTACTTCAATGTGTACGTGGCAGTCCCAAAACGAAATCCATCGATAAATCTTTCCAAATATTTTCTGGAATAGGCAGCGGCATATATAACCCAGTATTTTGAGCACGACCTTTTCTTGTTTGGCATATGTAGCACCTCTCTACAATTTTTCCCACATCACGTCGGAGTTGAGGCCAGAAATAACGATCATACACCAAATTTATGGTGTTTTCCCTCCCCAAGTGAGCACTAAGACTTCCACCATGTAGCTCTCGTATAACCGCTTCACGGAGTGATGTCCGCGGTAAGCGTAACTGGTTTCCTTTGAAAAAATATCCATCTTGTATATGATAGTCTAGTTTTGGACGTCCTTGTTCACAAGCTTCTCATATTTCTCCAAAGTCAGGGTCACCTTCATAACACTCCTTCACAACTTCAAACCCAACCAATTCAATTTTAAGCTCAGTTAAAAAGGTAGCTCTTCTGCTTAATGCGTCAACTACTTTATTTTGAGTGTCTGACTTGTGCTTCAAATTGAAGGTGAATTTTGGATAAAAGTAACACACCTAGCATGCATGGGATTGACAGTCTTTTGGGTGCTTAAATATTTAAGAGCTTGATGATCATTGTAGAGTATAAACTCTCTTGTCATCAGATAATGCTCCCAATGCTTCAAAGCCCTCACCACTGTATACAATTCTGATTCGTATACAGTCCACCGTTGTCGTAACTCCCCAGCTTCTCACTCATGTACTCTATTGGTTTCCCTTCTTGTGACAGTACTGCACCAATTCCCCTCATAGATGCATCGCAGTCAACCTCAAATAACTTTGAAAAATCTGGTAACGCCAATACGGGTGCGGTACATAATTTTTCTTTGATCAACTAGAAACACTTTTCTTGCTCTTCCCCCCAAATAAACCACCCTTTTTTTAGACAGTCTATGATAGGAGCAATAATAGCACTAAAATTGCGAATGAACCTTTTATAGAATGTTGCTAAACCTTAGAAGCTACGGACATCAGTTGGTGTCTTTGGAGTAGGCCACTCACGGATTGCTCGCACCTTTTCTTCATCAACTCGTATTCCATCAGCTCCCACAACAAACCCCAGAAATAAGATGCTCTTCATCATAAAACTGCACTTTTTAATATTCATATATAATTTATTTTCTCGCAACGCTTCCATGACAGACCTCAAATGTTTTAGATGCTCAGCTTCTGACTTGTTATAGATTAGGATATCGTCAAAATAGACCACAACAAATTTGTCTCGAAATGGCTTGAGAACCTGGTTCATCATCCGCATAAAGGTACTAGGTGCATTAGACATCCCAAATGGCATCACCAGCCATTCATACAACCCCTCTTTTGTCTTGAATGCAGTTTTCCATTCATCACTTTCTCGTATTCTAATTTGGTGGTAACCGTTCTTCAAATCAATTCTAGAAAACACCGTCGCTCCGGCTAATTGATCTAGCAGATCCTCAAGTCGAGGAATAGGGAAGCCATATTTAATAGTGATTTTATTAATGGCTCGGCTGTCAATACAATTCTCCAACTTCCATCCTTTTTAGGAACTAATAGAGCCGGTACTGCACAAGGGATCATGCTGTCCCTAATTACCCCCTTCTTCAATAATTCATCAACCTGTTTATGAAGTATCTCATGCTCTTGTGGACTCATCCTGTAATGAGCAAGGTTGGGTAGGCTCGCACCTGGTATAAAATCTATATGATGTTGAATTTCTCGCAAAGGCGGAACACCACTTGGTAATTCAGCTAGTGCCAAGTCTTGGAATTCATCTAGTAAGGGTCTCACCTATGGGTTGATTCTAAATTTTCTCCCACTTTTTCTTTGAGGATCAGCGCAAGGCCTTCGTCTACTTCACCCAAATGTTCTTGTAGCTCGCGACCACCCACAGTATGAAATATGTTTTTAGTTTCCATATAATCGCTTTCTTCTGGTGATTTTCGTTTACCTGGCATCAAATTAATTTTTGTTTTACCCCACATAAACTCGTATGAGTTGCTCCTTCCTCTATGGACTGCATCAGTATCATACAACCAAGGCCTACCAAAAATTAAATCACAACAATCCATCTCCATAACATCAGCATATTTCTTTCCAATAGAAATAGGTACCTTGCACGCTTTAGTGACCCACATCTCTCCACCCCCTCTGATCCACCCGACCTTATACGGATTAGGGTGTTCTTCTTCTTCCAAACCTAGGGTTTTGGATAAACCTTTGGTTATTAGATTTTCTTCACTACCACTGTTGATAATAATACGACATAATTTTCCATTGACTACTCCTGGATTCTAAACAATTTCTTCTTTTGATCACCATAAGTATTGTCAATTAAATAAGAACGATGAACAACAAAATTCTTACCCAGATCTGGCATGGGTCGACGGTGATCCTCAATCTCGATTGCCTTCTCATCTATCAACTTTCGATCCATGCTTTCACGAACTTTCAACAAAAACCCTAAGAGGAATAGCGCAGCGGAAGCAATTGAAAAACAACTGACCACGCGGAGAATCCACTCCGGTAAATAACTGATAAGATCTCCAATCCAGGAGATAAACAAACTAAAATTGATTATCCAATCAATGATAAACATTCTAAAAGAGTTAGTCGACAACTTTCTATAAGTTCTGTTTAAAAGAGATGATCTAAAACCAAGCTGAAAAGAAAATGACGAAGTCTAGGGCTTTATGAAACCCTCACGCCCTAATAAACATGAAACAAAAGAGTCTTAAGATAATAAGCGAAAACAAACATGCCTATCATGCAATACGTCCCGTATCACTACCTCACAAAATATTCACATTCTCAGTAAGTCTCCAAGCATTTCTTACTAACATAGCAAGATTGTTCAATTCAGGTTTCCTAAACCAATTCCACATTTTAGATTTACACGTTATCTCAAGCTACCGAACGAATATTCCAAGCAGCAGGATGAGATTTACCCCACCATCTTATGACAGGTTTTTAGGGATTAAAAAGAGAGACATATGATAGAGAGGGAAAGTTTGGCCAACATTTTTAACTACGGTTGATCTACCAGCTTGTGGAAGAGAGCTATTGGACCAGAATACTTTGTTAACATGATGACTCGTCATATATTAATATTTACACCGGAAACCAGAATGAAAAAAAAAAAAAAAAAAAAAAAGAAGAAAAGAAGATGTCCTAAAGTATCCCTTTAACCTCTCCTCTTTTTCTTTTATGAATCACCTTTTCTTTTACAATAATTTCTTTCCAACTTTAAACAAGAAAAAGAAAGTTAAAACACGAAAAAAAAAAGATAATAAAAAAGTAAAAGAGAGACAATTATGATTTCCTTTATCTTGGACCAGAAAGCACCATAGCATGAGCATCCAAAGAATGATTATCATCATCATCCATTAACATTAGACACATCTTACCATCATCATCATCATCATCATGAACACGGGGTACATCATTCTCCTGATCACAATCATACTGGAGCTTCTTACAATCGGCAGTTGAAGAATAATAGCCTTCTTTGTTATTGTTCTTGTTCTTGATATCAATAAGATTTCTTTGGTGTTTTTGGTTGGCTTCCCATTTATCAGCTAGACCATCACCTTCAAGCATTCGAATTACCTCCGACATTTTAGGTCGATGGGCTGGAAGGTTCTGAGTACAAAGGAGAGCCACTTGAACCATTTCTCCCACTTCGATCAGGTCGTAATTGATTCCAAGATCTTTGTCCACCAATACTTCTACTTTCTTGTCATGTTGTAGTTTCTTCACCTGTTGTGAATCACCAAATGAACAATATATGACTCGACATAATGGTGAGCAAAACTATTTATATCTGTTGCCAAATTATATGTATTATGACTAACAAGAAAGCTGGGTGCAATTCAAGTGTCTTACGAGTACATTCATTCAAATGATAAAACATAAGTATGTATTAATCACAATAAAATCTAATAACACTCGGAATGGAATGAAAGCAGAAGGTGTAGAAACCTAAAGAATCACACAAAACAAACCTAAAGAATCACACAAAACAAAGCAAGATCAGGCAATATATATTAAATTGTTACGTACCTGATATAATGATTCAAACAGTACCAGACTACGGTTTCTACCTTATCTCAGTGATGGACAGTGTGCAAAGCCTTACTATAACACCTGTGTTTAGGTAGATCTACACATGCTATGGATATTACCGGATCCACTTGCATATGCAAAACACAGCATAAGAATACGAAGGCAACTATTTACTAATTTGTATGCAACGCAAATGGTGCTAAAACCAACAAAGCAGATTGACTCTATTTATCATGCCGAAGTGAAATCCACGCATACTATTCCAGCAGATTAAGCTATTGATTCCAAATGCATATTCACAACTACAAACACAGAAGATAAAAACAGGCTTACCCATTCAATGACAGCCCCTTTTTGGTTAACCGATTTCCCAAAGTCAAGTGCTCTTGTTCCAGTAATCAACTCCAACAACAATATTCCAAACCCAAAAACATCCGTCTTCTCAGAGGATTGTCCTGTTGACAGGTACTCTGGAGCAATATGCCCGACGGTACCACGAACAGCAGTTGTAACATGAGAATCAGCATGGTCAAGCAGCTTAGCAAGACCAAAATCACCAACTATGGCTTCACAATAGTCGTCCAGAAGTACATTTGCTGCTTTGACATCCCGATGAATTATCTTTGGATCACATTGTTCATGAAGATACATTAAACCTCTTCCAGCTCCAAGTGAAATTCTCTTCCTCGTGTTCCAATCAAGTGTTGGTTTCACTGATCATTCAAGTAACAGTCAAAAATAAAATATTATTAGAATTTAAAGCATCATGCTAAAAAAACAATAATTAATACTACAAATTTCTTAACCAAATCTTATTTATTACTCTTGTTCTACAATTCTAACCATCTATGGGCAGGGCTGGCTCATAATCCTAGAGACTAGGGCACATTACATCCACAATAGTGCTTTCAAAACATCGCACCTAATTAACCTAATGGTGCAAAAAGAGCCTAATAATTAGGTGGGGTGGGGGTGCAAATACCCAGTCACCGTTTCTTCAAAGACCAGACAATGTATTAAATGCATCAAAAGAGGAAAAACATCATGATTGCATGTTCTAAACCTGGTCATATCAAGACTTCATCCTGTCATATCATTTCCCAAATCACCCACGCAAACTAAACCAGAACACGGTACATCACAACAAAACAAAACTCTAGGCTACATCGCATTATTGCTGTGTTTTGATGTACTATCTGGTCCGTTTGCTTGTATCAACTTTTCATGATGATCATATATCAATTAAGTGAGTTTGGGATATCTGAGCCGATGGGTCCACAACCATCTGAACTGGGGCCCACATACGAGACAAGAACAAACACAGAAGTGGAAGTCACACTAAAACATCAAAACAACACAGAAGTACGATAATATACTAATACCTGGCGTGTATTATCATTATAACCTCAAAAGCAAAAGAGAAGCACAAAAAAGATGGTGAAAATAAAAGTCAGGCCGCGCGTGATGTGGTGCAGAAGGCGTACAATAGATAAAACAAATAATAAATGACTAACGTACCTCTTAATCTCGATGCAACACTTCCATTAGACATGTATGGATAAATGAGAAGTCTCTCATTTGCTGTTGAACAGAACCCTAATAATCTTAGTAGATTACGATGAACAGCTAAACTAATCATCTCAACTTCTGTTTTGAATTGCATTTCACCAGTTGAACCATTTATATCTTTCAATCTTTTTACTGCAACAATTGTTCCATCAGATAATCTTCCTTTGTACACATTCCCAAATCCACCCTGTCCTAATATATTCTTTGTGTTGAAATTCTCTGTTGCTAATTGTAATTCTCTCAATGTAAATTGTCTTAAGTTTCCTAAATTTATCAACCCTTCTTCTTGTTTATCTGCAAATTTTTTTTTAATGAAACCTCAGTAAGAAATCTAGTGGGAGAATTCGGATAAATTAGTGAATGATTTTAATTCAATTTTACTAACCATTGATGTTTTGGATTGTTCTGTTCTTTTGGAATTTTCTCAACCAGAAAACTAGTCCAATTGCCAGTAGAAGAAGGATTAATGAACTAAGACTAACCCCAACCCCAACGATCAGAGCTACTTTTTTTGTTTTGGATTTCCCTGAAAAATAATGGAAGCCAGTTAATAATCTGTATGTGAGAGACAGAGGGACAGAGAGAGTAAGTAAGAGTAATACTCTGTGATGAATCCAGAGAAAATGACAGAGTAACAGGGCTTGTCCCAGAACAGCCTTCATCACTTGTTGTACTTCCACAAATCAATGGATTTCCAACAATGCTACAGGAAGAAAAGAAAAATCAAACATGTTTCTACAGAGATAATCGAGATACTATTGTTCATTCATCAAAGAAAAGAAAAGCTTACTTGAATGTTCTGACCGGAAATTTAGGAACGGGTCCACTGAGATTGTTAAATGACAAGTCCCTGGTTTTAGAGTTAAAAACCCATTAATTTCATTTTGGAAGTAATCTCGAGAAAAGAGACATTGTATACTAGACAAACTCACAAGAAAGCAAGTTGAGAGATTTTTGCTAAAGACACAGGAAAGGCTCCAGATAAGCTGTTGTTGTTTAGTCTCCTGATAACACGAATTATTTTTAAGTTACAAACATAACAAAACAAGAATTAGAGCAAAACAATCCTCATTAAAAAAGAGATTACAGCCTTACAGGTATTGAAGTGAGTTAAGCTGACCAAGTGTAACAGGAACAACACTAGAAAACAAGTTATTGGAAAGATCCAATGTTTGAAGTTTTGACAGTAACCCAAGTTCTAATGGGATTCTTCCAGAAATGTTATTGTTTTGTAATAACCTGTAATAGAAAAAAATCAAATCCAAAATGATAAAGGTTAAGTTCTAAAATCAAAATGGGTTCTCAAAATCTGTAATCAAAATGTTATGAAGTTTTGTATGTTTATCCTCACACTTGTCTTAGATTCGTAAGATTCCCAATTCTCTCTGATAAAGTTCCAGATAAATTCTGACTAGGAGCTCCTCTGCAACAAAATAAAACCCCATTAAAAACCCTGTCCCTGATATCATCATATTCTTAGAGACATTCCAAAAGTCGTAGAGTGAAAGAGACTTACAGTCCAATGACAAGATTATCAGGAGAACAAGTGATCATAGACCAACCACAAGGATCAACAGAATCTTCATCCCAGTTATTAAGAACTCCGTGTGGATCATTTAAAGTTCTTCTTATGCTCATCAAAGCTTCCACTAGATAATAAATGCAACAAACAAAAGAAACAAACATAAGTAAAATTCCAAAAAGGCTGTATTAATAATGAAAAAATCTACATATATACAGTAAAAATCCAGAAGTACATGGCATCTTTACCTTCTTGGTTACGAGGTTCATAAGAGACAGAAAATGATGAGAAATGGATAAAAATCAAGGAAAGAATAAGTAAGAAACAGTAACGAAATGCCATTAGCGATGCACAAGAAGAAGAAGAAGAAGAAGATTGATGAATATTTTTTAGAAACACTACCACTGTTTTGTGTAGAGAGAGAAAGAGAGGGTTTAGGTAGAGAAAGGGAGAGAAGATCAAATTGGATGATACGAATTGTCAGAGTGGGGAGCACAGAAATTGAGAGGGACTGATAGTAGTACACACTACACAGTGAGAGAGAGTGATGTTCTTTCTAGGGTTCTACAGCTACTGAAGAGTGAAGACCGAGTGAAGAACACTGAAGAGTCAAGAAAAGCACAAGTATGGTTATCAGAGGCATAATTATAAAGAATAAAAATAAAATAAAGGAAGGTCTTTTTATTTAATTTTCTAAAACGTGAGGATGTAAAAGAAGAAAAGCAGTATCATCATCTTTGTTATCTTTGATTCTTTGCCCTTGGGAGGTCCCATTTACAGTTGAAATTGGTGCCGTTGATTTGCTTTTCATGTATTCTTTTATGAGCCATTCTCAATCCCAGGACGAGAAAGCAGCTCAACTCCTAACGGTTACATTCATGGTCTAAAAGACTAGAAATGTTGTTAATTGTCAATTTATTAAGTGTATCAACTGCAACACGCAGAGCCGGTTCTGAGCCAACAATTACGATGTTTCCAGCTGATCATAAAGACTTTAAACATTAAGGTAAAAAAAAAAAAAAAAAAGGCCAAGAAGATTTCGAAGTCAGGATAGATAGGAAGAGTGGGTTCTTGCTCAATTCAGTCTTGAACCAAGAAATCAAGAGTGTTGATGTTAATGGGTTTTTGTTAATAAATCAAGAGATGGGTTCGGTTCAAAATCGAGTTCTAAGTGAGTTAGAAGGAGATTCAGCTAGGATTTGTTGGATTGAGATTGTGCTGCAGTTGGAGATAGAATTGGTGGGTCTCTGAGAAATTGCAGACAAGGGTTTGATGGAGCTGGTGATTGTGGATTGAATCTGCTGGTGCAGTGGAAGAGATGGTGGTTGAGTTACAAGGGTTAGTGGCTGAGTCTGTATGCTGCTGATTACAGAGAAGAAGACCTAGATGAATGTTAGGAAACAGGGTAGGAATTGATTAATCAGGTGGCCTGAAGAGATGGTACTGAAGGCGGTGGTGATTTTGTAGAATGCAGTCAAGGGAAGCTGTTGATATGTGAAGTTGAGGAGAGTATGGGTCATTGATGCTAATGTTGCAGCTGTTGAGATGCAAGTTTGGAGATGGATCTGGTGGCAGTGATGAGAATGTTGAAGCACTGATGGAGATTTGGTTAAGAAGCTACAGAAAGTGTGATTGTGTTGATGCTGTGTGTGTTGGTATAGCAGACATAAAAGGTGGTACTGAGATTTCAGATGGATGCTATAGTTGAACTCTAGAGGTGAACTGAAATGGGAAGTAAGGATTTGGTATGAGGCAGTGAAGGGCTTGAGAAAAGATGAAATGGCTAGGCGTGTAGCTGAGTCTGAGGAAGAATGGTTTAGCATCTAATACAAGTTTGAGATGGTGGATTACTTAGAAGAGCTGCAGTTACTGATGCAGATTTAGTGTTGGTTTGGCTTGAGCTAGTTTTGATAGAATGGTTTACAGGGTATGAGCAATGGTGGATGCTGCAATGACTGTGTAGCTGCTGTACATTTGAGGTGCTGAGATGTAGACCATGTAGGTGTTGCAGCTGCAGTTATTGCTCTGGCAATGGAGATGAAGGCCTGAGAATGATAGATGAATGCTGTTGATATTGCAGAGGTGATGTTGAAATGGGTTTTGCTTGTGGTGGTCTGGTATTGCTGTAAATGGGAGAATGAATTAGGATGTTGCAGTGGAACTGGTTATGGGTGTAGCTGGTTATGAAGCAATTGCAGGTGTTTGAGAGGAAGCTGGTGATGGTCTGCAGTTCAGATGGCTTGAGCTCATTACAGGGAAGAATGGGAGTTGGAAGAATTTGGCAGAACAAAAAGAACTGAAACAAACAGTGCAGGGAAGGATGGTGCAACATTGTGCTGGGAAGCGCTATCATGGTGCAACATAAGTATAGGCCGTTGCAAAAATGGTTCAGGCTTGGCAACTCAGGTCATTCAGTTGAGTCAGTCAGCTGACTCTACTCTGACTCAGTAACGCCGTTAGTACCGTTAACTTAACCGTCAGATTTAACGGTAGACTGTTAGTTTGACCAGTCACCCGAGAAACCTTTTTCCAGTCACCTGAGTTCTTTTCCGGCTACTTTTCTGGGTCTCCGGCGACTACTTTTGGACAGAGATTTTTATATGGGTTCTTCTCACATGTGGGCTTGGAGGACTTATATCTATTGGACTTTTGAAGATTTTACCCAAAGAGGATATAAAAAGAAGACTTATACAACTTTTGGAGATGATGACGTATTCTACTTGGAGCTTTTGGAGAGAGCCGGATATTTTAGGGTTTGCTTTGGTTATTTTCATCTTCTTTATTCAGTTAATATTTTTGTGATGAACTCCATAGCTATGAGTAGCTAATTTAATATTATTGATATTATTGATTAAGGATGTAGTCCGATTTCTAAAACTTGTGCTTGATTAATACATTAGTTTTTTCTCTTTGTTTTCGTTCAACTTATACTATTTTTTATAATCACATGATTGATGTGTTGTGATAGGATTTAGATGTTTGTTTAGTTAAGTGGCCAATTAATTGAACTCACATCCAATCCATAGCTAATTGAGGGGTAATCATCGAGCGATAACCCTAAATACAAGTAGCATGATATGATTACGGTTTGTAGTGATACACTCTTGTAATCATATGTAAGAGTTTGACCTTTGTCCGAATTGTCTGCGCAATGAATGACAATTGCATTGATTAGCCTATTTCTGAAACTTAATGCTCCTAGGAATTGAACTTAATTAGCGCAAGGCGTTAGGTTATTCTTTAGGTAGAATTCACATTCGCAACTTTTTTTTTTTTTTTTGCTCAATAATATAAATTTTATTAAACAAAAGAGTTTATACAAAAAACCAAATTGGAACAAAAAGAAAACAAAAAAAGGTACAAAATGAAGACAAAAACATCAACTAGTAAACTCCATTTAGGAAGTCTACCTCATTTAACAAAATCTATAGTAAGGCTGATTTTCATTCTCCAGATTGTGTAGAAAGGCTGGTTTTTGTGTGAAGATAATAGATTCCCCCCTTGCCATGCTTGCACCTTTTTTTGCCATAGAATTTGTAGAGAAGTTCACTTCCCTGAAACTGTGAACAAAGTCCCATTGTTGTAGATGTGTAATAATTTTTCTCCACCTTGTAATTGCAAACCAAGGCACCTGACCTGTGGTGAATGCTTTTATTACTGCTTTTGAGTCTATTCTGAAGATGACATTCAATTTACCATTTTTCACAGCCCATTCCCCTGCACATAACAAAGCCATTACCTCTGCATAATAGTTAGTTGTTATTCCCAGGCCACCTGCTATTGCCATTATGCATTCACCCCCTGAATTTCTCCTAACAATTCCATATCCTGAATTACCAGGATTTCCCCTTGAAGCCCCATCACAGCATAGAAGAATTTGATTATTTATTGGTAGCAAGAAAAAGATTTCTTGAATTCTTGTGGTGTTTGTTCTTCTCCAGCTTAGATTAAAATGTTTCAATACCTGCAAATCATATGCTGAATTCTTCATCTTGCCTTTCATTCTTACTTCATTTTCAGCAGTGAGCTTAAGAATTCTAGTCTGGAGAATTAGTTCATTGAAGAGTTCATTATCATATACACATCTATTTCTCAAAAACCAAAGTTCTTTCAGAGTAATGAAAGCAGAGGTCATCCAAATTTCCTTCACTGCTTGGCTTTGTTTACTGGCAAACATGAAGATCTCATCAAATGATCTTGGGTTTTTAAAATAGAACATGTCACCAAGCCATTTCCACACAATTTCACTGTATTTACAGTTCCACAATATATGATCTAAGTTTTCTTCAGAATTTCTACAAAAGGAGCATCTAGATGCAAGACTGAAGCTTATTTTCTTCATATTTTCATCAGTAGGGCAAATATTTCTTTTCAGCTTCCAAACATTACTGGATATAGATGGATGAATTGAGTGAGACCATACCTTTTTAGTCCACTGAAGTTTTGGCTGTTTCTTCCTGATACTCTCCACTGCTGAAGCCACTGTAAACTCTCCAGTTAGATTAGCACTCCAAATTCTTCTATCTTCTTGATTATCAGCAACATGGAGTTCATTAATATCAACCATCTTTAACATTTCTGTAGGAATAACCCAGTCACCATCTAACAGAATGTCAGATACTTTCATATCTGAGAATAGCTTCAAGAATTCATTTTCAGGGTACAATTCAATCAAAGCTTTTTTTAATCCATTTATCTTTCCAAATTGAAATACTCTTCCCACCCCCCACCAACCATCTAGAATGCTGTAGTACATCATTTTCCACCCATTGTAAACCTGGCCATATAGAGGATTTTTTATAGTATTTAATCCATGTACCATTTTTATCTTGATACTTAGCTTGAAATTACCTTGACATCTCATATTCTCCCTTTAGACTTTTCTAATAAAGCTTCATTAGTAGGGTTTTGTTAAGAATTTCCAACCTTCTCAAACCTAGACCACCTTCATCCAATGGGGTACAAACTGAATTGCATTTTAAAGTTATAACCTTTCTAGTAGAAGAATCACCAGTCCAAAGAAAGTTTCTGATGATTCTTTCACATTCTTTTATTATTGTTTTAGGCCACTTATAAACTGCCATTGTATAAATGGGAAAACTGCAAAGTACAAATTTTACTAAAATCAATCTTTCTTGGAATGAGAGTAGTCTACCTTTCCATCCAGCAAAACTTTCTTGCATCATCTCCACTATGCTCCATAATTGAACAGATTTTACTCTCCCTGGTTCCAGTATGACTCCTAAATATTTGTCAGGGAATGTTGTAGAGGCATATTACACAATTCTGCTATTTGGAGTTTTCTTGCTTCACTTGTACCATCTATAAAACATTTTCTTTTTTTCTAAGCTAATTACCTGACCAGAAACAGCTTGATAGTCTTTTAAAACCTTCAACAGTTTTCTCACATTTCTCTTATCAGCATTGCAGAATATAAATATGTCATCTGCAAAAAATATATGAGAATGATTTATATTCTTTCTAGAAACCATTGGCTGGATTTGATTTTCCTGCACCATTCTTGTCAAAGTTCTGCTTAGAAGATCTTCAGCTATAACAAAAAGAAGAGGAGACAGTGGGTCACCTTGTCTCAACTATCTACTCACTTGGAAATACCCCACAGGTCCACCATTTAGTTAAATAGAAATCCTTGCAGATTTGAGAATGGTATGTAACCATTTTGTGACATTTCTTGAAAATCCAAACTTCTGCATAACTTGAAACAAGAATCCCCAACTCAGAGAATCATATGCCTGGGTAATATCAAGTTTTAATCCCATATTTCCACCTATTCTCTTGTTTTCCATGTCATTAACTAATTCAGATGCCAATGCAATCTTCTCTTGAATGTTTCTTTCCTTGATGAAAGCACCCTGTTGAGGAGATACCACCTTCTTGATCATTTCAGTTAGTCTTTTTGTGATAATTTTTGTGATTACTTTAAAGCTGAAATTCATCAATCCAATTGGCCTAAATTGCTTTGCAGTTTTAGCATTTTTTACTTTTGGGAGGAGTAGTAAAAAATTTTCATTTAATCCATTAGGTATGAAACCTCTACTCCATCAAAATTGAATAGCAGTTATAAAATCTTCACCAATGATCTCCCATACTTCTCTGTAAAACCAACCAGTAAATCCATTTGGTCCAGGTGCACTATCTGGATTTAATTCAAATGTTGTTTGTCTTATTTCTTCTGCTTCTGGGGTAGCTTCAAGTAAAATATTATCATCTTCATTCACTACCATAGGAATATCCTTAAAATATCTGAAGTAAAATGAACTTCCCGAAATGTGAACTTTTCTTCAAAGTGCTTGATTAAAATATCAGTTATCTCTTCTTGATTAGAAGTAATACCACCTCCCTGTTTTTCTAATTCCAATATTACATTTTGAGCTTGTCTTATCTTGAGATTAACATGGAAGAATTGTGTATTTGCAGCTCCTTCTTTTAGCCATTGAACTCTGGATTTCTGCTGAATGATTTCTTTTTGTTGAGTTAATAGTACCTCTTGATGCCCTCTTGTTGTTACTAGATTGTTCAAAAGATTTAAATCCAAAGGATTTCTGTCAGACAGTAATGAAGCTTTCATAACATCTTCTTCTGCTTGTATCAGTTTTTTTGTGACATCCCCAAAAAAATTCCAGTTCCGAATTTGAATATCTTTTTTGAGTCTTTTTAGTTTACTCATGAAGATGAAACCAGGATTTCTAATTATATCTGAATTCCAAGAATCCATAACAATTGTTTAAAGGAAGGATGATTTTTCCAAACCTTTAGAGCTCTGAAAGGGACATTTTTTGTCTTTGGTAAATCAGCATTAGCACCATATAGAACACCATGATCAGAAATGCCTCTTGCTCCCACTTTATAGCCCCAACTTGGGTAAATTTCCAGCCACTTGTCATTAAACATTGCCCTGTCAAGATTGCATACAATCCTCTTCTTTCCAGATCTATTATTACACCATGAGAATTCTAAGCCAGCTTTTGGTGCTTGAATCAATCCACAATCATTTAAGCAATTATTAAATTCCAACATTGAGATCCTTAAAGGATTTAGTCCACCTCTCTTCTCCTCCATGCAAGTTACTACATTAAAATCACCAATTACAAGCCATGGTTTATTTAGAACATTTATTTCTTCCATATCTTTCCATAGTTCCCTTCTATCTACAGTCAAAGAAGCAGCATGGACTCCAGTTATTAAAGTATCTCCCGCTGCAATTGTTATTTCTTGTCTTGTGCATGAAATTATTGTTGGAGGTTTTATAGAAGCACTCCAAAGAATCCAGATATTACCTTTATTCTCATCAGTAGAATTATGAATTATTGCATAGTGCATACCAGATAACTTTAGTTTTTTAATGAAATCAGAAGAATACCTTATTTTTGGTTCTGCAAGAATTAAAATTGTTGGACTAAAATAATGAACTAAACTCTTAAGTTTATCTTCGGCCTTTACTCTTCTCAGGCCTCTGACATTCCAGTATACAATCTTCATTTAGGAATTTGAGGTTGAGAAGAATTTGCTCTTCTCAGGCTCCCATTTTTACCATTATTTGAAAATAAACTGGCTGCCTGTTTTCTTGTTGTCACATTGGTTCCAAGGTTTTGCTTTACAGTTAAACCACCCTTTCCCAATGGAGGGATCACATTAATAACCTCATTAACTGAAGGAGCACTAGATACCAATTCCAAAAAAATTCTAGCAGATAAGACTGGAAAAGCACTTGGAGAGTTCAAAAAAAATTCTGCCTTAGAAGCATTACCAGAAGAGGTTTCACCTCCACCATTTGGTGAAGTTGGAGAACTCAAAATTTCTTCAGGCAGAATTTGGAGTATTTAAAATTTTCCTGAATTAACTTCAACTTCCTTAATATTAGGTTCCTTATCAAAAGAATAATCACCTCCACCACCCTGTGATACTTGGTTAACAATGGTATCAACAATCTCATCTTCACTATCTAAAATATGAGTATGCATAGTATTCTGATCTCTTTCTTCTTCACTAAAACATATATCAAAACCAGTTGGTTTGTTATTCTTTGAATTAACCTTCCTCCAAGTTTTCTTAGTTTGACCCCCAGGCACTGTCTCTACTTGTTCAGGAACTTTCTTCTTTGATCTACATTCTGTCACAGAGTGACCAACAACTTGACAATGAATGCAGAATTTAGGAACCTTAGGAATGTTAAATTTTTGTTCAAAACTAACATATTTGGATTCAACCCATATCTTGTTAGGTATCATTCTTGACATATCTATTTCAACTAATACACTTGCATAATACCCAATCTCTCTCTTAAGTGTAGTTTCATCTACTTTAATTGATCTTCCTAAAGAATTTCCCATGTTCAGAATGATCTTTTCTTTCCAATATTCCATACTGAGACCTGGAAATTGCACCCAGACAAATGCAGAAGTAGACTTTTGTTCTTCAGGTTTAAAATTAGGTTCCCAGGCTCTTAATCTCAAACTCTGATTTTCTACCTTCTAATCTCCTCCCCAAATATGAAGTTTATCTTCTTCATTATCCAGTTTAATAACAAAAAAACCTTTACCCAGTGGAATTAACTGAATTGAACCTTTGGTTTTCCATTGTTGTCTTAAAATCGAATCCGCTGTTTGAATTTTCAGTTTAACGAAATCTAACCTTCCAATCAAATTGTATTTCCATTCACTCAAACTTTCTTCAATGTCATCATCAGAAATAAAACATTTAGGATTGTTCTCAGAGTTACTCATTTTTCCAGAATTAAAATTAGATCCAGAAACAAAAAAAAATCGATTCAGAATTTTTTTCTTCTGATCGATTTATTGATGATTTCGACAGCCTATCAATCATTAATCTTCATATTTGTTACACCAATCATTAGAAATTAAAGAGATTCACCTGAATTATGGTTTTGATTCACACAGAAAACGAAAAAAGAAGAGAAAATTTTGACCTGAGTCGATCGCCGATTCCAACCGAGTCGCAGACACTCTCTCTCTTCCGAGCCAAGAATTATTAACAACACACGTAGCTCTAATGTGTGTGTTGATGAACTTAGGAAATTTACGGAGTAACTTGATCTCTTGGTACTCTAGGACTTTTGATGATAAAAGAGATTAAATCATAATTCTAATCATGTATGCAAGCACTTGTTTGAGATTGAAGATGAATTCCTTGACCAATATTCTCAACTCTTGATTACTTTCTACTATTTATATTGCTTTCAATTATTTTTATTGCTTTGCTAAAACAAAAATCCCCCCTTGGTTACTTTAGAAACTGAAATTGCATAACAGCATAAGCATCCCGTGGAACGAACTCTTTCTTATCACATACTATATTTATATTATTTGTAAGTGAGAAGTGAATTTATTTTTGACGCATACGACAGCGATCAGTTATAAGCCTGACATTTGTGTTCTTACGCATTTTTGGTTATGCTATATATGTGCCATTACGGCTCCACATCGTGTTATAATGGGTCATCAAAACGATTAATTAGTTTTGTTGGATACGGATTCCCAAAAATTATCCGCATTTTGAAACTTTTGGAAAATGATCTCTTAATCGCTATAATTGCGGGTTGTCACTTGATGAGTCAGTCTTCCATCGTTAGAGGGAGATATCTAAAATGAATTTTCCAAGGGAATGACATGAATTGTCGTGGTGTGTTTCCTTTTTGTCTCAAATTGATTTTTGTACTCCATAAATGTAATCGTGAAGTGAAAAAGAATTATCGATTTTCAGTGCACTAATATCGCTAAAGTGACAAAATTAAACACCCCGGTTGCAAATGTGCCTGTAAGGTTATAAATCCTCAGTAAGGGAAACATCGTAGACTAGGTGTTTCAACTATAATTGGTGGAAGTGTAATTGAGGTCGTGACTCCATAAAGGAGGATAAGGAGACCATCAGGTTCAATCAATGCTCAACTAGAAAGCAAGTAGGTGAACAAGGCACAACCTAATTTTTATCATTAATTAACTCATCTCATATATTGTCTCTGATTATGTTCATGAATCAAACTGGAGGACTCTCCGAAGTTTAATGATTCCACAGAACAATGAAATCCTAAAGGATTATGGGAACGCACACGAGTCAATGGAAATATCGTACAAGGATATTAATGATTATTATTTTTATATACAGTTGCTCAAGGAAATAGAGCACAGTGAGATAGAACCATGCTTCTTATTATTTAATGTCAACAAAGAGCATATTTGGCCTACACAATCAAGGTCTATTTGGAGTCATCATCGTTTGTTTTTTTTAGAGCGCTGCTCGGACAAACTCGCAAGCGTTGCTATCTCAAGCTTGTTTGTCAAATTTAGTTGTCAAAACTATAAGTCTTGATTTCTAGTCTACTTATAGCTATGTCTCGGATTAGGATAGAATGTGTATTTGAGCTTTAGACTTCACGGCGTTCATCGATCGAAGACGAAGAACTATTAAGGGGAGCTTGTGGAACTTCATCAACAAAAGGTATGTGGAGACTTGAACTCATCTATCACTCAGAAGTCTATTCTTTTTTATCTCCTATTGAGACAAAAGTCGTATAGCTATACAGACTTTATATTATACACATTTGATATTTCGAGCTGAGTTTAACTCGCTTATATCTTTCTCGAAATATGTGTTGGAAAGATTTTTGCTTTAACTACGTTCATCATTATTCTTGACAAAAGTCAAAAGATGATCATGTAAAAATCACCTGGTAACATCTTACATGATTTGTGTGAGACAATCATTAGATATAGGCTCGAAATGTTTCGTATTGATTATTCGATCACTTGAAAATTGCTTATAAGCTAATAGTTTGTGTGAGACAGCTATTGTCGTCTTCTAAGAATGTTTCAATGATTGAAATGGGAGTTAAGAGATAAAACCTATGTATGGATACATTACGATTTGTGTACTTAGTGTACAAACTGTTTTGACGGAATTCAAGACCGGAAGTTTGCATACCCGTTCGCAAACTTATTCAAATGTTTAAGTCAGGGTACTTAAGTTTGCATACCCGTTCGTAAACTGATTTAATTGTTGAAGTCCGGGAACCAAGTTTGCGTACCCGTTTGCAAACTTAAGTGGTTCAAGTTCTAAAATCGGCAAAGTATGATTTCATACTCATGAACAAATACATTTATATATTAAGGAATGCAATCTTTGGAAACCATGGCTAAAGTGTTCATGAACTGATTCTTTTGAATCAATCCGATTTTGCTTCAATTGTGTCTTGTATACTTCTATGAGAATATAAACAATTGAACAACTCTAAGAGTAACACAATTAGATTCATTTGATTATCAATTGATCTAGAAGTGTTAAGATGAACAAGGTTAAGAGAAAAGTGTTCATATGGTTAACTTCAGTTAACTGTTATTGAGCCAACTCAATATACACGTTTAGGTACGGTTACCCATATCTAAATGAAGGTATATTTCATTTGTGTGTAACAAGCTAAGACCATCTGATGGTGGAAAGATATTAGCTTGAATCTTGAATCAGGTTTCATCTAACGGTGAATATTGATTGCTTTGTTCCAAAGGTATCAAACCCTGATTTAAAGACTATATAAGGGAGAACTCTAGCAACTGGGAAACCTAATCCCCACACCTCCTGTGTGATACTAGTTGCGACTAGAGTTGATTCTCCTTTAACCTAGGTTTTTCCTAAAACCATTATAGGTTAACGACTTAAAGACTTCATTGGGATTCTGAAGCCAGACCCAACTATTTTCTCTGTAGTTGCGTGTTCTGATCTTAATTTGTTCTATCGTATTAAGTACTATCTTCTCTAAGAAGTGCTAGAGAATACTAAAATTAGGTGTTATTAATCTTTGCGAGAAGTCAATTACTGTTTGTGGCTCAACTTAACCATGCCGGTGAAAAATGAGGTGCAGAAATATATTTAGTCATAAAGTTGCTGATCAATCATTAGTGGAGACTACCCGTATGTATATCATGTGAGGCACCGACCTTAAATTCTTTGTATCTGACTAAAAAAGCTTTTTAGAGTGTGTGTCACCGTACTTTAATTTCTGGTAGAATGGTGAGCTACCCCACTTTGCACCATTTTCAGCATTATTTTTGATCTCTTGATTGCTAATTTTGTCAATCATGAGGGTGACGTCTATAAGGAAGTTTATCATTGTTTTTATTTTTTATTTAATAAGCCGTGGGGAAGGAAAATCTATAAAAAAAAGTTTCAAACGACAAGGATTTAAGGAAAATAGTTACAAATTGTCAAGGATCTATGAAGTTCAAGAGTTTATAATCAAAAGTTGAAGCCGAAAATGAATACCAAGAAGATGAAGACGAGGAGCCGAAGACGTTTCTATTGGATGCTGTGAGAGTAGTGCTATCATAATTGGCAATCGGATGTGAGTACTCCCATCCTCGTAATAATGGTTGATTTCCTTTCTTAGAGATCGTCAGAAAAAGTTTTTTACTTCCCACGATTTTGTGGGGTCTCCAAAATTATTCGGAAGGTTTCCTTCCTACCATTCAACATGTCGCAGGATTTCTCTCTTCATTCCTACATGCACACATGTGAGAACCATAAAAGCGCGTCTTTTGGGTGCAATTTCATAAAACCCTTTTTGGTGAGGCAGAAGTCAAGGCGAAATGCTTATTGGTCGCTCTCAAACCTGAAATCTTTCATTATGGCATAGGTTGACCGGTCACACTTTCTTCGATTAATCGCACTTTATATTTGAATTTTCTCTTATACTTCTGATTCCTTGACACTAGATTGAGAACCTTTATGTCTTCCTAGCTCTTTGGATGCTTGCGACGCTGGAACGCTTTGAAGTTGGAGTAGGTTTTGTGGGTATATCTCTAGTAAGCCCTCACGAGACTATAACTCGTCCACTAGGGACACCTAGGGGTTTAACGGCTTGTTATACATGCTAAGTTTAACCGTTTTCTCGACGAAATGGAGTTGTATGTTTTATTTTGATTTGCACGAGGACTAGCAAAGTCTAAGTGTGGGGGAATTTGATAGGTGTAGAATACACCCTATTTATTATCTATTGTTTATGCTTTCTTTGCTATTTTTCTTGTAAATTATGTATTTTACGCGTGTTTTGAGTTTTATAACTACTTTGGAGTCATGCGGAGGAAAAGAAGAAGAAATCATCCTAAATTGAGCAAAAAGGGACATTGTTGTCGTTTCCAGGGCGAACACTATCGGGAGACGACCCAAGGTTAAGGGAAGCTCTCTTTTGGAGAAGTATTAAAAGCCAGCCAACAAAGGTTAGGGGGCTGCTAGCTGGGTAGCCCTTATCAAGGTGACCCGACATCGAATATAACCTACTCCTATAACCCTAAATTGAGAATTTATTTCTCAATCATTCTCATTTCTATTTGCCTGAAAGCGGGAAACAAAAGACAGCGGCTGTTGCTTCTGAAACCGAGAGAGGAGATCGAGATGGAGTATTGTTGTTGTTGAACAACATAGAGAGGGTGAATTTGAGATCAAAATAGGGATTTGAGTAGATCTGTTACTAATATCTTAATAGACAAACTCAAATATACTTTCAAGAGAATCAACTAGACAGTCAAACTCAATCTAGAGAAAAGTATATCAAAGAGTTTTATATCTCTATCTATTAATTTAATCCGCAATCAGCAAATAGGAATTTGCGAGCACGATTGAATATAAGAGGAATAACTTGAACGGTACCAAAGACCAATGTTCAAGGATTAATCAATTTCAATCAACAAGCAAAGGTTGGATTTCCCAATTGATCGATTCAAAGCACAACCTGTGATATTTCAATTATATAAAAAAATATATTGCGGAAAAGAAATAAAACAGACACCAGGATTTTGTTAACGAGGAAAACCGCAAATGCAGAAAACCCCCGGGACCTAGTACAAATTTGAACACCACATTGTATTAAGCCGCTACAGACACTAGCCTACTACCAATGAACTTCGGACTGGACTGTAGTTGAACCGTGATCAATCTCACACTGATTCAAGGTACAGTTGCGCTCCTTACGTCTTTGATCCCAGCAGGTACTACACACTTGATTCCATTAGCTGATCTCATCCACAACCAAGAGTTGCTATGACCCAAAGTCGAAGACTTGATAAACAAATCTTTCTCACACAGAAAAGTCTATAGGAATAGATAAATTTTTCTCCCACAAAAATACCTACGAGTTTTTTTTCCATTTTTTGATAAATCAAGGTGAACAGGAACCAATTGATATACCGGACTTATATTCCCGAAGAACAGCCTCGAAATATCAATCACCTCACAATAATCTTAATCGTATGGTAGCGAAACAAGATATTGTGGAATCACAAACGATGAGACGAAGATGTTTGTGACTACTTTTTATCTTGCTTATCGGAGATTAAATCTCGAGCCAATCTTAGAGAAGCTAGTACTCAAATACGATAGAAACATAAAAATCAGATCACGCAACTACAAAGAAAATAGTTGGGTTTGGCTTCACAATCCCAATGAAGTCTTTAAGTCGTTAACCTACAGGCTTTCATGAAAAACCTAAGGTTAAAGGAGAATCGACTCTAACTTATACAACTAGTATCACACAGGAGGTGTGGGGATTAGGTTTCCCAGTTGCTAGAGTTCTCCTTTATATAGTTTTCAAATCAAGGTTCGCAATATTAGTTACCTTGGTAACAAAGCATTCAATATTCACCGTTAGATGAAAACCTGATTAGATTCAAGCTAATATCTTTCAAATGTTAGATCGAACTTAGCTTGTTATACAAAAATGAAATGTACCCTCATTTAGGTTTAATAACCGTACCTAAACGTGTACACCATGTTGGCTCAACCGTAGTTAACCGAGGTTAGCTATATGAACACTCTCATATCAACCTTATTCATCTTAACCATAACTAGTTCAAATGACTCAAATGAAACTAGTTAAAGAGTTGTTAAATTGTTATATTCTCATTGAAGTATACAAGAACACAATTGAAGAAAAATCGGTTTGATTCACTCGAATCGATTCATGAATATTATAGCCACGGTTTGCAAAGAATGCATTCCTTAATATATAAATGTATTAGTTCATGAGCCAACCAATTTTTAGAACTTTAACCACTCGAGTATGCAAACAGGTACGCATACTTAAGTAGCCGGTCTGAGTTTGGGTTCGCCAGTATGCAAAAGGGTACGCATACTTGGTACACTTCCAAAACCCAGCAAATATTCCCGAACCTATACCTTACGCAAGTATGCGTACCGGTATATGTACTTGGTACACAGAATTTCACAACTTCAAGTACGCATACGGTTATGCATACTTTAGTTCCGGTCATGGATCACATACATGCATGAATGCACACTATGTTTATAATCCAATGATGGTTAGGTATTCTAAACTCTTATTTCAATCATTGAAACTTTCTTAGAGGATGACAATAGCCGTTTTCACACACTATTAGCATCAAAGCAATTTTCAAGTTATTGAAATAATCATAACGAAACATTCCAAGTCTACACCAAATGATTGTATCACACAAACCATTTAAGATGTTACTCGGCGATTTTCACATGATCATCTTTTGACTTTCGTCAAGAATATAAGATGAACTTGGTTGAAGCGAAAGCTTACCAACACATATTCCGAGAAATATGTAAGCCAGTTAAACTCAGCTCGAAATCTCAAATGTGTATAATCGACAACTATATAGTAATACGACTTAATTTGCTGATTACATTGAGAAATAGAGATATAACTCTTGGATATATTTTCCTTGATTGAGTCTGACTGTCTAGTTGATTCTCTTGGAATTATATTGGAGTTAGTCCATACAGATTGCCTAAATGAAATATTGGGTGTAATTGTTAGACCCCCGC
The DNA here is from genome assembly GCA_023531105.1 of Papaver atlanticum. NCBI lineage: Eukaryota > Viridiplantae > Streptophyta > Magnoliopsida > Ranunculales > Papaveraceae > Papaver > Papaver atlanticum. The sequence goes on from JAJJMB010014788.1 coordinate 2,377,786, forward strand.
TTTTTCAGTTGGTATCAGAGCAGGCAAACACGTTTAAGACCTAATAAGTCTATGTTTGTAGCAATCTGACTCTGTGGACATAAGTGCTATCTCTGTAAACGTACCACCAGATCCATGGATTTCTGATTTTTCTTTCATGACTGATTTAATAAAATATGTAGAAGAAATTCTATCTAAACCTCCACCAGGTTTAAAATCCCTTGAAGTGTTCTCATGGCTTGAGGAGAAACTTGAAAGTTTATCTCTTGACGTTGAGTCTTTTCTCCAGAAAGAACAAGACTCTCTTGAGAAACTAAATCAAGTTATGATGAATAATCTTTATGTTGAGGTTGATATTGATCTACTTATTTGTGAGGATGACACTTGCTTCTGTATTCCAAAAAGTTGTAACAAACTGGATATATTGCAAGAAGATTCTAAATCTCATACATTTGTTAGTTCCATCTCAGAACATGACTCAATTCGTCAGCCAAACCCTAATACACTATTTCATGATAATTGTTTTACTTACTGTTATAAACATATTAGGATGTCTCTTTACACCAGAAGAGTTTCCCTACGCAGTACTAAACATTATCTGCAAACACTATTTTTTTTAAAAATGAGACATCGAGGATACAAATCTGTGAGTGTTCCTTTAAGGTCTTTTCTAAGACTTGTAAAAACATTATCTTGGATGTCTCTTATTCTTGTCGAGTGCAAGAGTTGTTGGAAAGAAACTCTCTCTTGGTGTCATGGTGTGCAAGACCTATTTGTGTTATCACCTCAAGACTATACCAAAAATTGCTCAAGAAAGAGTTTGTTGCTTGTCAAAATTCGATGTAGCATAAAACAAACGGGTCCTTGGTTTCACACACACGATTCACGTATGTTGAACATGAATCCAGTTCGTGGTAGAACCTTGTTCCCAAACACACTGGTTCAGGTCCTAATCCGTCTACACATAAAAAAGAGAAAGATCTATTCTTGTTCTTTTCATCTTCTCTTCTCGATAGTTCAAGAACGAAAGAGAAAAACCCAAGAGTTCGCAAACTCATAATCACCAAAACCTTATTTTTCAATCTCTCTGAGCATTCTTGGTACCGTTGGATTCACGGCAAAATTTTACATCGCGGGCTAGTCTTTGATTCTCCTTCTCTTCCAGTTTCGGAGATTCACCATTTTCAACAGTTCGTGTACCTGATAAGTGACTCATTTTTCTTTAGCTTCTCCTTGATTTCAATGGCATCTAGGAAGAGATTTAGTCGTGGTGAAAGTTCGGGTGGTCAAAATCATGATATTATTTATGATCCAAGCTTACAAACTAGGTTAGTGGACGTAGAGGCTCGTGATTATTTTGTAGAATATAATACAAAAAGGCCTATTATGGAGAGGATTTATAATCCCTCAGAACTAAGTGTAGATGGTCTTCCTGGTTTCTTCAAAACCATAAGTGGGGTATAATTCTTCATCCCATGGGAACAACACATATAGAAATGACTTCCCAATTTTATGCTAACTTACATGAAGCGGACACTGTCAACTGCACATTCAAGACCATTGTTCGTAATGAAGTTTTTGTCGTGAATCGTCAAGTAATTGCTGAGCTTCTTAATTTATCCCGGGTCGGCGACTTCCAAGTACCACAACCTGAGCATTTGAGACCTTTTGCAAATGAACTCTCAAACTTTCTTCTTGCAAAGGATATAACATGGAAGGAAGGGAAGATTGATGTTCATGATGCTGCGTTGTTTATAAAAGTTGCTAGAAAACTACTGGTGGCAAACTTGATGCCCAGCACTATTGACCGACTGTTATGGACCGGATCTTTTGTTGAATTGGTCTATTACATTGTTGAAGGGAGGAATATTGACTTATGTGGCCTTATTATTCATCAGATGATAATTGTGATACAGACTTCAAAGAAGACTCCTGGCTTTCCTTGTCTTATCTCAAGGATTTGCAGTCATTTTGGCATTGTTTCTGTTGGAACCAGTCTTGGAGGACCAAAAGTCCTGACCATGAAAAGCATCGAAAAGATGTGTAGAACTCCATCCAGAACTCCATCACCTCCTAATCCTGAAATCATCCATCTTCGACAACAAGTTGAATGTCAGCATGAGCAATTGGATTATGCCTCACAAGCTTGTCTAGAGTTGATTGAGAAATTTGATGAAATTTCTAGGGACTATTATAAAATGGTGGGGTAAACTCTATTTTGTTGTTTTGATTGATTATGTCTTTGCTTATGATATTTTCTGTTGAACTTCTTATGTCGAACTTATTAAAACTGGTTTTAATGGTTGTAATAACTTTAATGATATTTTAGCCTTGAATGATTCTATTTTTCAATTAAATTGCTAAATGTGTTAAATCCATAAGAAGTTTAGATGAACATATGTCAAAAGTTAAGTCTATTATGTCATTATGCAAATATTGATTGAAAATAGAATGAACTTTTGATTCATATGTCAAAGATTAAGTCTATGATACCATTATGCAAATTTTGATGAAAAATAGAATGAATCTTTGAATATTCAGCAGTATTGATCTTTCCCTGATCCACTTCTATGTGAAAGTACTGTAAGGCTCCGTAAATTTTCTTATGTTGAGCATTTCCGATTAAATTTATCATTGAGGTTCCTTTGTGGTTAATTTAATTGAGTTTACTGGATACAAATTCATGTTTCATGTGATTTGTTAATGTCCAAAGAAATTCTTCTTTTCTTGTAAAAGTAAGTTCGCTCTTGTTGTTCTTTCGGGAATGACGTTTTATGGGGGAGAGTTCTTAATTGAACTTGTGCTTAATTGTCAAATCTTTGTGAGGAGTGCGGCTGTGGAATATTGTAGGAGTTATCTTGTATCTTTATAAACTCCTTGATGAATACACTAATTTTCGACTATGTGAAATCATCGAAACAAAGTCGATATGTTCTCTTTTAGTCATGAAGTGTCTCTTTGAGAATTTCATTATGATCCCGCTAGTTTTCATACCTTTGCCAATTTATATTGACAAAAAGGGGGAGAATTATTTTGTAGTTCACACTACATATACATATGGTTTACGGATAAATATGTAAGTGGGAGTGGTTTTCATTGTGAGATGAAGTATTGACCAAGAGGGAGTGATACATATCACCGTAGTATTATTGTCAAAGTTGTGATACAATTGAAGTTTGATGTTGTGTAACAATACTATGACACTGTATAACAATAATTGAGAACATCTGTTTTCTTATTGTTATGGCTACGGATCTTCAACAACTATGATGCTGAGTTGAACATGTTCAGAATCACTGGAGTACTTGGAGTGACGAAGAATTCAAGGAATGTTGAAGAACCAAGGAAATCAAGCATTTGGATGAGAAGCTACAAAGTTTATTTATTTTGTAATCCATATGTATTGATAGTTTTGTCACTAAAATTGACAAAGGGGGAGATTGTTAGAGCACTGCTCGGTCGAACTCGCAAGCGTTGCTATCTCAAGCTTGTTTGTCAAGTTTAGTTGTCAAAACTATAAGTCTTCATTTCTAGTCTACTTATAGCTATGTCTCGGATTAGGATAGAACGTGTAATTGAGCTTTATACTTCACGGCCTTCATCAATTGAAGACGAAGAACTACTAAGGGGAGCTTGTGGAAATTCATCAACAAAAGGTATGTGGAGACTTGAACTCATCTATCACTCGGAAGTCTATTCTTTTCTATCTCCTATTGATATAAAAGTCGTATAGCTATATAGACTTTACATTATACACATTTGATATTTCGAGCTGAGTTTAACTCGCTCATATCTTTCTCGAAATATGTGTTGGAAAGCTTTTTACTTTAACTACGTTCATCATTATTCTTGACGAAAGTCAAAAGATGATCATGTGAAAATCACCTGGTAACATCTTACATGATTTGTGTGAGACAGTCATTTGATATAGGCTCGGAATGTTTTGTATTGATCATTCGATTACTTGAAAATTGCTTATAAGCTAATACTTTGTGTGAGACAGCTATTATCGTCTTCTAAGAATTTTTCAATGATTGAAATGAGAGTTAAGAGATAAAACCCATGTCTGGATACATTACGGTTTGTGTACTTAGTGTACAATCTGTTTTGACGGAATTCAAGACCGGAAGTTTGCATACCCATTCGCAAACTTATTCAACTATTTAAGTCAGGGTACTTAAGTTTGCATACCCGTTCGCAAACTGATTTAACTGTTGAAGTCCGGGAACCAAGTTTGCATACCCGTTCACAAACGATTTCAACTGAGTTCGGTCCGGAGCTAAAGTTTGCGTACCCGTTTGCAAACTTAAGTGGTTCAAGTTATAAAATCAGCAAAGAATAATTTCCTACTCATGAACGATACATTTATATATTAACGAATGCAATCTTTGCAAACCGTGGATAAAGTGTTCATGAACTGATTCTTTTGAATCAATCCGACTTTGCTTCAATTATGTCTTGTATACTTCTATGAGAATATAAACAATTGAACAACTCTATGAGTAACACAATTAGATTCATTTAATTATCAATTGATCTAGAAGTATTAAGATGAACAAGGTTAAGATAAAAGTGTTCATATGGATAACTTCGGTTAACTGTTATTGAGCCAACTCAATACACGTTTAGGTACGGCTACCCATATCTAAATAAAGGTATATTTCATTTGTGTGTAACAAGCTAAGACCATCTAACGGTGAAAGATATTATCTTGAATCTTGAATCAGGTTTCATCTAACGATGAATATTGATTGCTTTGTTCTAAAGGTATCAAACCCTGATTTGAAGACTATGTAAGGGAGAACTCTAGCAACTGGGAAACCTAATCCCCACACCTCCTGTGTGATACTAGTTGCGACTAGAGTCGATTCTCTTTTAACCTAGGTTTTTTCTAAAACCATTATAGGTTAACGACTTAAAGACTTCATTGGGATTCTGAAGCCATACCCAACTATTTTCTATGTAGGTTTTTCCTAAAACCATTATAGGTTAACGACTTAAAGACTTCATTGGGATTCTGAAGCCAGACCCAACTATTTTCTCTGTAGTTGCGTGTTCTGATCTTACTTTGTTCTATCGTATTAAGTACTATCTTCTCTAAGATTTGCTCGAGATTTATCTCCGATAGGTAAGATATAAAAATAAATCACAAAGATCTTCGTCTCATTCTTTGTGATTCCATAATAACTTGTTCTACTACCATGTAGTTAAGTTATTGTGAGGTGATTGATATTTTATAGGATGTTCTTTGGGAATATAAAACCGGATTATCAATTGGTTCCTGTTTACCTTAATTTATCAAAAGATGGAACAAAACTTCATAGGTATTTTTGTTGGAGACAGATTTATCTATTCAAATAGACTTTTCTGTGTGAGACAGATTTGTTTATCAAGTCTTCGACTTTAGGTCGTAGCAACTCTTAGTTTTGGGTGAGATCAACTAAGGGAATCAAGTGCGTAGAGTCTTGTTGGGATTCAGAGGCGTAAGGAACGCGACTGTACCTTAATCATTATGAGATTGGTTAGGGCTCAACTACATTCCAGTCCGAAGTTAATTTGTAGTAGTCTAGAGTCTGTTGCGGCTTAATACAATGTGGTGTTCAAATCTGGACTAGGTCCCGGGTTTTTTATGCATTAACGGTTTCCTTGTTAACAAAACTTATGGTGTCTGTGTTATTTCTTTTCCACATTATATTTTCTATATAATTGAAATATCACAGGTTGTGCGTAATTCAATCAATTGGTAAATCCAACCTTTGGTTTTTGATTGAAATTGATTAACACTTGATCATTGGTCTTAGGTACCGTTCAAGTTGTTTCTCATATTAATCAGACTCGTGGATTTCTATCTGTTTGATTTGCTGATTACATTAAGAAATAGAGATATAACTCTTGGATATATTTTCCTTGATTGAGTCTGACTTTCAAGTTGATTCTCTTGGAATTATATTGGAGTTAGTCCATACATATTGCCTAAATGAAATATTGGGTGTGGTTGTTAGACCCAAGCTTTTTCAGTTTTTACCATACCTAGGTTTTATGAGCGATTCTTGGATAGATTTGGGATGCATACTAGATTTATCTATTGATTGTTCTATAGCTAGTAGAGGTTAGGAAATAAGTAATCCTCGAATAACTTTCTACACAAGTAGAAATCGTGAGGCAGAGGGATTCTGTGGAGCAATTGCGAGTGAAGACAACATCATAAAGTGGACTTTAATCTAAGAGTTGAACTACTGCGATCAACCTAAATTCATAAAGCTTAAAGCATTCAATTGGGTTACACCTTGAGTGATATACTACTTGGTGGTTCAGACGAATAGAATTTGGTAGCCGAGAACTTCTGTATCCAGTGATAGAAGGGGTTTGGGGGATAATATTGATCTAGCTGTTATTCTACAGTTGGTGATGAATGGTTCTTACGAAAGATTGATAAGTATACCATGAGAGTTAACATTTGGTAACGACAAAGGAATCCTTGATCATCTTTCTTTTCTTATTATCTTTTTAGTTAACTAATCTACCAATCCCCCTTTGTCTTTTTGTTTTGATGATTCAAATAACCTTTCAATTACATAGCTCTCATTGGGAATGATCTTTACTACCGCTATATTACTATTCAATTAATGAGAATATCTTGAGCAATTTGTTGCACTTACGACACGCATCACCTTGTTAAAACAATTTTAAATACAGTTTTGCAACTGAATGCATAGATTGTACAAGGATTGTTCATTTAGGTTCCTGAACAAAAAATTTGGTAGTGTACTAGTTACCCTCTCCTTTTCAATTGGTATCAGGCAATCAAACACCGCAAAGACCTAATAAGTATGTGTTTGTAGTGATTCGTACCTATTGACATGAATCTGAGCTTGTGTCAACCAAATTCTATTTACGTACCACCAGGATTTGATGACACTAATTAATCATGGTGCAAAATTGTTATGTCATCCTTTTTACAACTCGTGATTTTCAGACATGGATACTTGTTGTAAAAGGTTATATTCCTTCGACAGTTCGTGAAAGCGAAAATACCGTTGCTAAGGACATGACTACATATATAGTGAAACTGAAATCAGTGCTGCAAAGCATAATTATGATGGATTGAAAGCTATTATACATGCCATAAGCCAAGTTCTCCAACATCACGTGACTACATCTGAAATTTCGAAAGAAGCTTGGGATATCTTGCAGACCGTATTCGGAGGGAATACCGCAGAGAAAGAAACAAGGCTTCAAAACCTAGCATTTGACTAGGAAAACTTTCGTATGTATGATGATGAAACCTACGATGAATTTAATCAAAAACTCTCTCAGATAGTTAACTTCTCACATTCGTTAGGAAGAACTACTCCTGAGAAAGATATTATGTGCAAAATTCCCAGGTCTCTACCACCAAGATACGAGTTTAAAAAACATGTTATCACAAAAGCAAACGATCTTTCAACACTAACAAAGAGTGATTTAGTTGGTAAATTAAAGATCTTTGATAGTGAACATCTGTCTGAAAAAGAGATAAGTATTTCTCTTAAAGATGTACGCAATATTAGTCCCTCTGAAGGTAAAACAACTGTTCCATAGACTAAGGGTAATACTCCACGACAATTTAGAAAAATCTTGAGAAACAGGAAAAAGAGATTTTCAAAAGATACAACATCTCCTTATCATAAGTCTTGGACTTGTGTTGATGATGTTGTTCAGTGCTTCAACTATCATGCGATCGCAAATTTTATCTTCTGTATGCCTAGCAGGGACTGTATACAACCTACATATACTGCAACTCTCCAAACTCTTGATGGAATGCCCGACGATTGTTATTATCCAGAGTACACATGCGAGCTTGCATTAGCTTCTGGAAGATGTCTTTCGAACACATATTTTCTGACTCTGATGAAGAAGTGTTCCATCAAGATCCAGTTGCTAATAAACTTCTTTAGGAATATCATCAAAAACTTTCTGAAACTGAAAGCTCTTTATTTAGTAACAAAGTTCAATATGACAGACTTCACACTGATAATAAAGACTTGCAAGACCTCAAACAAATACGAGGTCTTAAAGAAAAAATCTTCGAAAGACGTGATCGAGAGAAGGTACTTCAAGCAAAACTAGATAATTTGGAGAACACTGAGATGAACTTGTTATTTGATTCAGAACGATAAGATCACAAACTTGAATTTAAATTATCCAAGAATCATCTAGTTATTGCGCTTGAAAAGATCAAAAGTTAACTGGAATAAGAAAATATGAGCTTAAAAGAAAGCTTGTCTCTCAATAGTAGCTCAGATAAATTAACCTCAACATTAGGAGCATGTAGAAGTCATCGTGATATTGGGATATAAAGGAATAGACGCTCTGAGTATTTTCCAAGAGGCTAAAATTTTCAAGTCTAAAGATTCTTCTAAATTTAAAGCTCCCAGAGATGAAAAAAGTGAAGTATCTCCACCACCTACTAATGACGGAAATAAGAAATTTCATCAAGCTCCAAAGCAAGCACATACACATCCATGCAACAATAAGCATCACTTTTCTCATTCTATTAAAATTGTTTTTATTGTAGAAAACCAGGCCACTTGCAAAGGAGTTGAAGATTTCGTAAAAGAGATAAAACCATATCTTCTTAGGTTCATAAGATGACAAGATCTGATACTCCCAACTGGAGAAAAACTGAGTTACATAATAACAATTTTCCAGTATTCCCCCAAGGAAGTTTCGTAACGATACCGGGGGAAAAAAATTCATTGCTCCTAAAACCATACAGAAATAGATGCTAAAGAATACCAAAATAGCAACAGGTTTCATTAAGAAGGATCTCCCAGAAAAGAGCGCGACAAGGGACAACATCTTAATGAGGTACGGAAAAGTCGTTGAAATTTTCAAGGAAGTTGTAAAATTCCTAGAGATCATAAGTAACTTTGTTTCAGTTACCAGTGGTGAACTAAATAATGTTCACCCCAACATGACTTGATTGTGTAGTAAGTGCACTCTCACCAAGAAATGCGCTAGTGCGAAATATGGTGAGGGGAAGCACGAAAATTAGGGCGCACATATTATGTTGGGAAAGATGTTGAATATTGGGGGAAGCTATAGGATTAATTGGATTCTTCTAAAATATGTGTCTATAAATTTGAGCAAGCTTTATGATTCTATTATTAATATGCTTGATGTCATGATCCATTTATATATAAAAAAAAAACTTATTTTTTCTATTGTTGCTCTTATTTTCGCTAAATGATTTGGTGGAGATCCGAGTATCATCATGATTAATTGTTTAAAAACATACTTGAAAGGCAAATACCCAATGTTTCTGAAGACAATAATTTTATATATCTCTATCTTGTTGAGCCAATGCTCCAAAGAGATGAGTATGTGCTTAAGAGGTTACACAACCTTTTAATTAAATGGTTTTACGACAATAAAATCCAAGTGTGGTTGTCATGATTGTCTTCTATGCATTTATAAATTAAAAGGAGTCAATTTATATCTGACCCAAGGTGTTACACATTGCTAATAGAGAGTCCAAAAATAATGACTCGATGTGGGTATCAACACTTCTTATGCTCTTTGTAGAGTTCTCCCTGCCTATCTAACTCCTAAGCAAGAGACGAGAACAACATCCATGGAAAATTATACATAACAAGCTAAGAAGGATATGCTCTTAGATAATCTATCTAATAATAATGTTGATATTTAAACTTAGGTTACGTTTTCTGGGTTAAACTCTCAAGACATGACAATCATACAAATTACGGGTACATCATCACCATTAGTTAAGAGATAATGGATCAAAGGTGAACTACTTACTATAGACCAACCAATGCAGCTAATGATCCATGTTCCTTGTGTATTATTCATGTTTACCTAACATTGTAGCACCCCGAGTTCCGGACCAGAGTCAAACCCATATGGAGGTCCAAACTCGAAGCGTTACGGGTCGGAAAGAAACTTAAAAATTTATTTTTATTTTTATTTAAATCAAATTAATATATATCAAAATTAATCAATAGGAAAAAATATCATTTCTTAGGTATAAATTTATCATTCACAATATTATACATGAAACATTTGATATCGATTTACACTTCAAACAAATACAAATAAACAATTCAATCACTAAGCTACTCATTCCTAGCTTCCGCTGCGCAACTCTAATAAATCTGCAAGGAATATCAATTGGGGTGAGATGACAGCTCAATAGAATGCACCCCCATTCTCTAAATATGCGAAAATACCAATCAATCAAAGAGGACACATAACAAGAGATTTTGCACAACTACGAGGATTCAATTACATGTTCAATTAACAAGCTCACAATATCAATAGTATTTCAGAAAAATAATCCAACTTACAGCATCATCGATTCACAACACAATTAAGTTTTCAACAATTCATCCATTTTAATTTCAACGTATGAGTTCATAACACCAATTATGTTTCCAACAAATCATTTAATCTATATTTCAACACATGATTCACAAATTAATATTGTCACAACAAGCCATGAGTTCACGGTACAAAAACCTTGGTTCGTACACCCACCTATCGTTTCTCGGCACGGACAACCTCCATCAATGGTCAGGAACAAAGTTCCTATGGGGATCATACCCATTTGCTCCCGGGGATCATTACCCGTTTCATTTTTCGTTATCCGGCACGAACAACCGCCATTGATGGTCAGGAAACACAAGTTCCTACATGGGGATTATTGCCCATTTAACTCTCGGGGATCATAACCCTCCGTTAGCATGAAACATGTTCCATCTAACGATAAAACATGAACTCATTTCCTTTTATAAATCAGTTTGACAAACAACACAAGCAACCATGGCTTAACAACATGAATTTCTTTCAAGCATTTATGCAAACAAGCTAACTGCAGACATTTTACATCATACATCTCAGGGTGATTACTTTATCCGATCTTCCTAAAATTCTAGGAGAACATACATAACTAAATATATAACCACATATTCAAATTTCACATAAACCCAACGGTCCAAACAAAAGATATCGAATTTAAAATGACATCCTAAAAACTTGGCAGATTGAATGTCATTACCAAAAAATTCATGATAAATTCATAACAATCTGAAATTGACCCAATCCAAAGCACACTGATAGATAAATCACAAAAATAAAACTTTTGTTCTTTTATTTAATCATTTTATTATCATATAGGTTACCTAGGATAGCCAAAACTATGACCGAAGTGAAACTGTCCAGAAATTTAGAAACCATCACCCAAATTAAAACAAACATTCAACGGTGTATTTATGGTGGATTAACTTCAAATTTTAACCATATGTACCTAATCATGTTATCTATCAATATTCAAAGGATGATCATCAATCGGATGCACAATATTACGAAGATAAATTTCAGAATCCTTATAATATAAGAATTAAAATCAAGTATAACAAAGAAAGAAAAAGACAAAGAGGATCTAAAATTCTACCTTTAATTCCTTTGATCCTCTTGATTATCCATACTCTTTTTCTATAAAAGAAACCTAGTCCCATCTCCTTCTTTTTCTCCTAGCCTTTCTTTTCCAACTTTTAAAATATTTCTATTTACATTAATAAATAAAAAACTATACATTAACTATTATTTTTCTTAACCATTTTATTTATCTTTTCATTTTCCCTTAATTTTATTTATTATTGATTATTATATTTCCACCCTAACTTGTAGCTTTCCTAGTTCAATCCACCCACCTAGGATAAGGCTTAGGAACAACAACCTAAGCCACAAGGTTAACTAATTAGTCGGGTAAAATACGATCCAAAACCGTAAATAAAAATAAAGGGTATTACAAACATGATTTGTATTTAAGTTCTTAAATATATAGGCCAGAATAAGCAAACAAAGTCGATGACTTTTCTTTTGGTTTTACTGCAAAGAAATTTTCGAGCTAAAGCTTGTCTTGACAAATCTCTTGAAATACAATTCAAGTAATGGATGTTTATTGGTCATAAACAATCTTAGTTTGAAACAATTTATTGTTCAAAAAATATTTTTCTGTCATATATATATATCATTTGAAAATTGCCCAAGCAATAATATTTATATCTATGGCATTTGGGAAGGTTTCAAACATCTAAAAGAGAAATTCAGAACTACTATAATTTCGACTTAGGGTAGGTTGGCGAACTATCTCGCAAACCATAGATATCTGAGTATCTGGAATACAGTAAGGTTGGCGAACCAGTTCGCATACTGTAAAGTTCAGAATTGGACATTTCACCAACCCGGTTCATGAACCGTGGTGATCTAAGTTGGTGAAATATCCAACGGTTCACGAACCATAGCACCCTGAATTAACAGTTCATCAACTGTTTCACCAACCGTCCTAGTACTGGCTAACGGTTTTACTAACCATCTCACCAGCCATCCCAGTGGTGAACTTTGCAAATGCTCATAAACTATTTTATAAATATGTCCATTGCTACAACTCTCATAGACACTTCTAAAACAACTTTGTTCACTAAATCACTTTGTATTTGTGGATTTGTTTAGTCATGAGTGTTATTGAACACGATTATTGCTTGAACTTCCACAACCTTCTTGGTCCATATGTGAACTTATGATGCACGATTTTTATTGGCTTATATGTGCATCTTTTTATTTGTCAAGGATATCTTTTCATACGCTTTTGGTAGTCATATATTTTTGGTGTAAATCCTTGTGGAAAAGATTGATTCTTCCTCTAAGAATAAATCAAATCTTGTTTTTACAAGTTTATATCTTAGAAAAGATGATCACAATTCTTGATCTTCATGATTACATAATGTGTATTGTTTGATTACCATGAGATAGTTCTAAATTGTTTAACATGATCTCATGAGAAACTTTTAATGACTGATTCATAGCTCATATCTCCTTGTGGGATTGCTAAAATTCAACCTCAAAATCCTTGTCTTTCAGAGAAAGGACGTTTCTATTGTTCTCTTGAGAATGACATAAAATGGGGGAGAGTCCTTTTGAACTTGTGCCTAATTGTCATATCTTTATGGGAGAATGGATGTGGAATTGTAGGAGATGCTTGTACCTATATATCTCCTTGATGAAGACGCAGAGTTTACTTGGTGAAATGGTCTAAACTAAAAACTGGTATGTGATCTCTAGTTTTGATAACTCTTTTGTTTAATTCATTATGATCCATGTTTTTCGCCTTAGCCAATTTTGTTAACAAAAAATGGGAGAATTATTAAGTAGTATCTTACTACAACATATGGCGTTTTAGAGCATTATGTAATATATAGGTTTTACCTATTATGTAAAAGAAGTAAGTAAGGACTAAAGGGGAGAACATATCACTGTAGTATTGCTTCAAAGTTTTGGTACAACTGGACTTTGGGGAATCTAAAATACTAAGCATTGGCTTAACAACTTGAGTAGATTGATTTATTCACTCTAAGTACTCTAACTTGAGTATACACATCAGTTTTCAATATGCTACGGATCTTCAAAATCGAGGAAATCAAGAAGCATAGTGGAATAAGAACATGTGTAAAATGGTTTTGTCACTAAAATTGACAAAGGGGGAGATTGTTAGAGTTGTTGAACCCACTAGCGTTGGTATGTCACCTTAGTTGTGAAATTTAGATGAAAAAAATCACTCTTGATTTAGTCTCCTAAAAGTCAATTTCGGACTAGATTAGGTTTAAGAAATAGAACATAAAGTCAAACCTATCCTTGAAGAATGGAGATTGAAGACTACTCGAAGACATCTTGGAGAACTTCATTAAAGATTAATAAAAACTCTTGTTTCTTCTGTATATTCTACCTCTCTATCTATCGAAACAAGTGTTCACTTTATGAAACAATTCTTATGACGGTAAATATACATTTATGTGTAGACTCGAGGATATTTGATCCCAAGACTTTAGTGAGGATGAACTTTATACCTGGAAAGGTCCTCATGTTTTAGTGAATGGAATCACGAGTTCAACAAGCCAAGAACCACTCAATTCCGAGTTATAACGAAGAAGTTATGAGTGATTTATTATAGTGACACTTGTATGTGTGGCTAAAGTTGATTTCGTGAATAGGAAATTGTACACGAAATTTTGGCAACAATTCGCGAATTAAAGCTATGAGTACGTGACTAAAGACCTATTTTAGTCATATACTTGGTGTTTTCCTTTCTTAGACAAGGTAGCTTTGTTTCCAAGCAATCTAGCCTTGATCATTCACTATAAATAAAGGTTTCATGTAATCACACAAACTATCCCTTGAAAAAATTGTGTGTGTATTGCATAAGTTTTCCATATCTTTGTTCTTCACGAACAAGAACGAGATTTCAAAAGACTTTACTTGGGGATCGTAAAGCACAGGGAAGCTATCTTGTTTAATAGTTATAGAACCTGTCTTTAGGTGTTTTTCATAAACTCTAGATTTGATAGATCAAAATATCTCTAAATTATTTATAGGTGATATTGTAAGGAAGAATCCATTAGGTTACGGAACGGTAAACCCTAATTATTTGGTAGCATATTTTAAAGAGAATTAACGTTCTGTTAGAAGATTTTCAGGAATATCTTCTAAAGAGAATTGGTGTTCTGCTAAAAGATTTACAAGATCAATTCCTAAAGAGAAGGAATATTTTGACTTTGGGTCACGAAAAGTGACCAGAGCTGCGTTTAGGTCACGATAGAATTTTAGTTAGAGTTTGGATCACAGGAGAGTGGTTGACCGTATTGATAGTTAGGAAATTTAGTTAAATGAGGAAATGACCAATATGATATTTGAGTTTGATTTATTTACTAACTTAGCCATTTTACCTCTTCACGATGCCTTTACCTTATTCTTCTTTATCTTAACCTTTCTATTTCGAGACTCCCCCTTTTATTCTTTTCAACTTCTAACAAACCATACCTTACCCATTTTTCCTTTCGTTCCATTTGATTAACACATTCGCATCAATTGCATTAGTTTCCTATTTTCTGAGAAGACCCGTGAGATGGTTTTTACATTCGAAGTAGCAATGAAACTTCAATCAACAACAAATAATGGAACCCTAATTATAGAACCAACTAAAAAAACCAAGACGGTCAACCACAGTCCTATGACCCAAAATTAAAATAAATAAATAAATAAATCGTGACCCAAACGCAACTATGGTCACTTTTTTTGTTACCCCAAGTCAAAATAACCCTAAAGAAATTGATGTTGTGCTAGGAGTTCTGCAGGTGCACGAATATAACTAAATCAAGTATTACATCTAGTCTGAAATCTGGTAGTAGGTAATTGGTGTAACAGTTTAAATCAGTGTGTATTCAATCTGGACTAGTTCCCAGGGTTTTTCTACAAGATTGTAGATTTCCTCGTTAACAAAAATCTCTAGTGTCTGTGTTATTTATTTTCTGCATTATATTATTTTATCTTTATAATTGAAATATCACAGGTTGTACGTATCTAATCCTAGATAATACTAACTCAACTGTAAATAACCTACAAGACTCGTTCTTGTTGAATTCGTATCTTGAAATATATATTACAATACTTGTTCTTGTTGGAATTCGGTCCGTGTAAAGTTCGGGTATATACTAGGTTTACCTTGTTAAAACAACTTAAATACAGTTTCATAACCGGGCATATAGATTGTACAAGGATAGTCCATATAGGTTCCCCAACGAAAAAGTTGGTAATGTACTAGTTACCCTCTCATTTTCAAGTCCCACCGGTCCCTTTTTAGCTTTTAAGTTTTCACTTGTTTTCTAATAGCCTGTTTGGATACCAGAAACAGAAGTCAAAACCAGCATTTAGAAGTAAAATGTTTTTGTTTCACAAAAAGTCGACTGTTTTGCTTTTAGAAGTCATTCTGAAATTATACATCAAAATTGATTTCTGACTTTTTTGCTTCTAGAAGTCAAAAAGCAACTTCTAAAGTGTTATCCAAGCAGGCTATATGTGAGTCACCGGTTTTATTACAAACTCTAGTTACATAAGGACCTTCAGAGTGTTCAGATCCACAAGTAGCGGAGGCAGTAGGACTGTTGCAGGAAGTGACTTAGGCAGAGGAGAAAAAGCTATCCAACTTCAGTATAGAAGGTGATTGTGAAAGTTTAATTAAAAGCATTAATGGCTCTTCAACAAGCATCTGTTAGAGCAGTAATGCTATTTTGGAGGAAGCAGAAAGAAGAGCAGGATATTGTGAAAACTTTTTAAGATTTTTTTCGTTCCCAGAACAGGTAATGAAGTAGTTGATGCACTAGCTAAAAAAGCAAGACAACTTTCTGGTAATTTTGATTGGGATGTAACCGCGCCTTCATGTATTAACCTTAAACTTCTAGTAGATAAATCAAATATCAGGGAAAGAGATTCTAACTCCCCAGTATTAGACGGCTCTACTCTTGATGTGTTTTAATGAAATCTTGTTCACAATAAAAAAAATTAAATAATTACTAAGTAGGCTCAGAGATATGTGTTTGTGGCTTCATTTCTCAACTATTGCTACGGATGCGTCCAATAATTCTTTTACTTCGGATGATATATTGCACTAGCCTAGAAAGTGGGTGTATGTTTATAATGAAGTGGAGTAACCTTGGTCCATCTAAGTGCACTAAAAAAAATGAATCACAAGATTGGTTCAATAACCCTCAAAAAGAAATGGGTGTGAAAAACAAGTAACATTTGTTTAATTACCTGCATATTAAAAAGATACTTTCCTATTTCCGTTTTTGGTATTTCCCCAGAAAAGTATAAACAAACCAAATACTTTTGCCTAAAATATCTTTAAACAAGTTATTTATAAACTATTTTTTTAAAAATACCGAAGGTACGAACGTGTCAATTAATTTGTATTGTTATGAAATCAGTAAAAGTTGAGAAGGACTGTACTTCACTATAACAAAATAAATTACTAGAAGGGGTTGGATCCAATGACATGGTTATATTGACATAATCATCACATGGTTTGGCCATTTTTTCTACAAAACCCAAGCGACGATGTATTTGAAGCTAATTTTTTTGGTGACATGTTCCTATTATATATATCTACATTCCTACCAAAAATGAGAGCATTCCGAGACGTATAAGACTACCATCTACCATTTTGAATATTAACCGTTGAAGATTAACGGTTGAAATTTAATTTTGTAGATGGTGAAGTTTCGCATATCGGAATGCTCTCATTTTTGGTAGGAATGTAGAGATATATAAGAGGAACATGTCACCAAAAAATTAGCTTCAAATACATCGTCGCTTGGGTTTTGTAGAAAAAATGGCCAAACCATGTCATGATGATATCAATATAACCATGTCATTGGATCCTGCCCCTTACAAAAATAAGTAAAATGAGTATAATGATATGAGTAAATTTATAATAAAATCGAACTGGAGATACAAGTAACGCACATTCCTTTGCTATTGCTGAAAGAACAATCATAACAAAATAAAATTAAAGAAACTCCTTTACAAGAAATCAGTTAAAGCCACGAGATGCCTCTACATAAAGATTTTGTGCTAATCCTTGTGCTTACTAAGAAGAATTAGCCACGGTTTTCAAGCTTATTCTAGATTTCCACAAAAAATGAGTACAATTCGATATATATCAAATCTCACCATCTACCGATCGACCGTTAATTTTTAATGGTTGATTTTCAAAGTGGTATATGGTGATGTTATACGTCTCAGATTGTGTATAGTTTTTATAGGAATCTAAAGTTTAATAAGAAAAACAAACCATCAAAATATTGAGTTCAAATTCATTTCAATTTGGACTCTAAAATTTGTTTTGTTCGATCGTGTATGGCTAATATATATATGATATAATATTGTCCATGAATCTTTCCATTTTGTTAAATTACATTTCAATGGGTCTGTACTCTGTATAGATTATTAGAAGATAATCATTTACCCCACTCATACCAGCGGCTATAGGGGTCCCTTTACTTTGCACATGGATCGCTCCGCAACTAACCACAAAAAATGATAGTAGCCAGGCAGCAGGCTTAATGACTGATTGTTGGCAAAGGCTTTAAACCAGAGGATGAGTAGGTTCTTCCTTCACTTTTTTTGTTTTTTTTTGTTTTTTGAGTAACCCTTGTCTAAAAAAGTATTGTATTTTTTTTTTTTTGTTGTTGTTGTTGTTGTAATATTAATGATTACTCCATATCAACAACAGGGATGAGTATATTTTTATTTGCTTCTTTTTTTTACTATTATACACCTATACAGGATCTGTGCATGATGATACACATATCTACAACAAAGGACAAAATCGGCCTTGGGTATCATTGTTCATTCTTTGATTTCTATCAAGAGTGCAGCAGTGATGTTATGAACTTATGATCAAACACAGTCGTGCTCCATCTGCAAATATCTTCTCTCGGTTTTTCCACAGTTGGATTTGGAGAAAAGAACTTTCAGCAAATCAGAAAAAGAATAAACTAGAAGTAAAAAAGAATATAAAATAAAGAGGCGAGATTGTAAAGTTGCCATTTTTAGTGGGGAGGGGGAAAAGTTTCATTTTACTGTTAGAATTACAGAGGTGTGGTATATCATACTCCCTCCATACCACATATATATAGGTGGTGGGGTCAATTCTCTCAGATTAAAAAAAATGTTTTGAATTCCTCATTTTCATACCTTTTCTTATTTTACCTTTTGTCTTATTCTTAACACATTTTTCCATACACAATAATGCGGGTATTTAGGAAAAAAATCATCTTGGAAATAGGACTCCGCCAATCTAGTGGGAGAATAAAAATCAAAATTCCACCTATATAATATGTACGAAGGGAGTATAATATTTGGCATATCTGGCATATCTGGGAGACACCGACATCTTTGTGGGTTACAAGGAGGACATACAAATTCCGCTAAAACCTTATTAAAAAATTGACCAAATATTTTTTTACAGTTTATAATATCCCGATGAATTCAATGGAAAACGATGAAACCGATGTAGTTAATTTTGCATCTGGATTTTATCTAGGCTGGGACCTGCGCCACATTGACAATATTATCTCCGGGAGATACCTTGTGAAATCTCTGATTAACTTTCCAAGTATTTGTTTTATGACTTGTATATACAATTTTTTTTTAAACTTACGGGTGTAGAACTTGTACAAATATGACGAAGCAAAAAATGTCGACGAGCTGAGTTTGATACAGTTATAGTTGGAGTTCAAACAATTACAAAAGAGATTTGAATTGTAACTGGTGTTAAGATTTATATTTATAACTGGCTTGCTGGTAGATTGTTTTTTAAGGGATACATTTAAATGATGCACTGTATAACTGGGATACACTTATGTATTAGTGGCAGTATCTTTATGTTTTTGTTTTTGAATAACTCTATTATAATTGAGCATCATTTGTATTTTTCTTGTTTGTATTTTACCTCCTTAGTAAGGGACTGATGTTTTATCTTTATGTTATATCTGTGAAGGGGATAGACGAATTCTAAAGGAGGTGGTAATGAAGCAGGTGTTGAAGTATAAAGAGAGATTTAGAAAGGTGAATGCTGAGAATATTGGGGATACAGTGAAGAGAATTGATGGGGAATGGTCGCAAGAGCTTGCTTTGGTGGAGGTTGGTGTATCTAATGTTGTAGAAGAGATTCAAGATACAAATATTGTGGTTAATGGATCTTAAGATAATTAGTTGGAATGTTGGCGGGCTGAATGCTTATATAAAATGGTTTCTCTTGAAAATCTGGTGTTAGCTCAGAAATGTGATGTTTGTATGGTGCGGGAAACCAAAATTATGAAGATGAGTCAATGGTTGGTGAGACAGATTTGGTATGACTCAGATTTTGATTGGGTTTTCATGCCTTCAGTGGGTGCTAGTGGCAATAGTGGTGGATTACTTACTATTTGGAATAAGAACAAGTTGCAGAAGGATGATGTCAGAATGGGTAAGAATAGTATCACTAGTTTGTTTACTCAGAAGATTAATGGTTATAAATGGGTTGTTTGTAATTTGTATTCGCCTTGTGACTATAATGAAAGAGCAGAGGTTTTGGATGATTTGGTTGAGGTAAAGCAGTGGTAGGATGGACCAATTTGCTTTGTAGGAGATGTTAATGCAGTGAGGAGTGATGAGGAAAGGAATATAGGGGAAGGTGATAGTATAAACAACACCTTTCTTAATACTTCTATATTTATAGTAAGAAATTGGTAGATTTACCACTTTTGGGGGGGGGGGGGGGGGCTTATACTTGGTCTGATATGCAAGAAGATCCTCTGTTATGTAGGTTGGATAGCTTTTTGTTGAGTGTGGAGTTGGATTTGGTTTGGCCTGAGGTAATTCAAATGGCCCTTACTAGGGTTACTTCAGATCATAAGCCAATTATGTTAGTGACTAAACCAAGGATTCAAAGTAAACCCTACTTTAAGTTTGAAAATAGTTGGATTCTTCATAAGGATTTTCTAAGGAAAGTGAAGGAATGGCAGGGAGTTATGAAGTTCCAAGGAAAACCAAGTTTTGCTCATACTTCTTGAAGATTTGGAGTAGGGAGGAGTTTGGTGGGGACAAGAAGGGGAAGGCAGAGTTGGCTAAGAAGATTAATTTTTTGGATCAGATGGAAGAAACTCATGCATTTTCACAAGAGCAGTTTGAAAAAAGAATGGTTAGTTTATTAAAATTGAAGAATTTAGAAGTCATGGAGGCTAGAAAATGGCACTCCAGAGCTCAACATAATGAGTTCAGGTGGGGTGACTCTAACACTTCTTATTTTTTCAGAATAACAAATTCTAGAAAGAAAAGGAACACTATAGCTAAACTTGATATAGGTGGTGTTGAATGTTTTGATCAAGGGAAGATTAAGATAGAAATGAGGAGTTACTATGATAGTTTGTTTAGGGAGAAAAATAATGTTGCTTTCTCACTAGATAACTTACATTTTCCAAGTATTGATCATAGTGAGATGATGGAGATAGAAAAGGAGTTCACAGAAGAAGAGGTTTATGCAGTAATTAAAGTTTTTGGTGCTAATAAATCTCCAGGACCTGATAGGTTCTCAATGGAGTTTTATAAATGTTGTTGGTCAGTGATTAAAGATGATTTCATGAGGTTGATGGGAGAGATTCATAGTTGTAGGTATTGGGATTGGAGACTAAATAGTTCATTTGTGTCTTTAATTCCTAAGAGAGAAGATTCAGGTGCACCAAAAGACTTTAGGCCTCTTAACATGTTGGGAAGTGCTTACAAGGTTCTCTTTAAAGTCCTTGCTAACAGATTGAAGTTGGTTATGCATAAGTTAGTGTCAGATTATCAAGGTGATTTTGTGAAGGAGAAGCAAATACTGGATGGTATTTTAATAGCAGGAGAGTGTATTGACAGTAGACTGAAGGATAAAAAGCCAGGGGTGCTATGTAAAATAGACATGGAAAAGGCATTTGATAATGTTAAGTGGAAGTCTTTATTGAGAATTTTGGAGAAGCATGGATTTGGAAGTAGGTGGATTTCTTGGATTAAATAGTGTATTTCTTATGAAATATCTCTATCCTGGTGAATGGTAGTTCCACAGAAAAGATAAAACCATTTAAAGGGTTGATGCACGGAGATTCTTTATCTCCCTTCTTATTTTTATTAGTGGTGGAAATTTTATCTAAATTGGTGTTGGATGCAGTCAACAGAGGGCAGATTAATGGTTTTCAGGCTAAGGATAGTGGACTTATGATCTATCATCTGCAGAAGATGAGAAGACTTTTCTTAATTTTGAACACTTTTGAGCTGTTAACAGGGTTGAAGCTGAATTTGGATAAAAGCTCATTGATAATTGTTGGTGCTTATGATTTTTTTTCTTCCTTAGCATTGGATCTAGGTTGTAAGGTAGAAAAATTACTAATCAAATACTTGGGATTTCCATTAGGTGTTACTTCAAGGTGTGCTTCAGTCTGGGATGAGGTGGTGTAAAGAATGGAAGTTAAATTTGTAATGTGGAAGAAGAAGTTTCTGAATAAAGTAGGTAGGTTGGTGTTGATAAAGAGTTGCTTGTCAAATTTTCCTATATACTTCTTGTTACTGGTCCATATGCCAATATCTGTGGAAAAGAAGTTGAATAGGCTGATGAGGAATTTTCTATGGGATTCTACAGATAGTAGAAGGAAGATGTGTCGGGTCTCATGGGTGAAGATTTGTATGCCAAAGAGTATGTGTGGATTGTGTATTAATAGTCTTAGGTTCTGTTAGAGCACTTCTCGGTCGAACTCGCAAGCGTTGCTATCTCAAGCTTTTTTTGTCAATGTTAGTGATCAAAACTATAAGTCTTGATTTCTAGTCTACTTATAGTGATGTCTCGGACTAGGATAGATTGTGTAGTTAAGCATTAGACTTCACGGCGTTCAACAATTGAAGATGAAGAACTACTAAGGCGAGCTTGTGGAACTTCATCAACAAAAGGTATGTGGAGACTAAAACTCATCTATCACTTGGAAAGTCTATTTCTACTCTATCTCCTATATTGAGACAAAAGTCGTATTACTATATAGTTGTCGATTATGCACATTTGAGATTTTAAGCTAAGTTTAACTCGCTTACATATTTCATGGAATATGTGTTGGTAAGCTTTCGCTTCAACGAAGTTCATCTTATATTCTTGACGAAAGTCAAAAGATGATCATGTGAAAATCGCCGAGTAACATCTTACATGGTTTGTGTGATACAATCATTTGGTGTAGACTTGGAATGTTTCGTTATGATTATTTCAATAACTTGAAAATTGCTTTGATGCTAATAGTGTGTGAAAACAGCTATTGTCATCCTCTAAGAAAGTTTCAATGATTGAAATAAGAGTTTAGAATACTTTACCATCATTGGATTATAAACATAGTGTGCATTCTTGCATGTATTTGATCCATGACCGAAACTAAAGTATGCATACCCGTATGCGTACTTGTAGTTGTGAAATTCCGTGTACCGAGTACACATACCGGTACGCATACTTGCGTAAGGTATAGGTCCGGAAATTTCTGTCGGGATTCGGAAGTGTACTAAGTATGCGTACCCTTTGCATACTAGCGAACCCAAACTCAGACCGGCTACTTAAGTATGCGTACCCGTTTGCATACTTGAGTGGTTAAAATTCTAAAATTGGTTGGCCCATGAACTAATACATTTATATATTAAGGAATGCATTATTTACAAACCGTGGCTATAATGTTCATGAATTGATTCGGGTGAATCAAACCGATTTTGCTTCAATTGTGTTCTTTTATACTTCTATGAGAATATATCAATTGAACAACTCTTTAACTAGTTTCATTTGAGTCATTTGAACTAGTTATGGTTAAGATGAATAAGGTTGATATGAGAGTATTCATATAGCTAACCTCGGTTAACTACGGTTGAGCCAACATGGTGTACACGTTTAGGTATGGTTACTAAACCTAAATGAGGGTACATTTCATTTGTGTATAACAAGCTAAGTTCGATCTAACGGTTTAAATATATTAGCTTGAATCTAATTAGGTTTTCATCTAACGGTGAATATTGAATGCTTTGTTACCAAGGTAACTTAGATTGCAAACCCTGATTTGAAAACTATATAAAGGAGAACTCTAGCAAATGGGAAACCTAATCCCCACACCTCCTGTGTGATACTAGTTGTATAAGCTAGAGTCGATTCTCCTTTAACATTAGGTTTTTCACAAAACCCTGTAGGTTAACCACTTAAAGAATTCATTGGGATTGTGAAGCCAGACCCAACTATTTTCTCTGTAGTTGCGTGATTTGATCTTGCTGTTTCTATCGTGTTTGAGTACTATCTTCTATAATATTGGCTCAAGATTTAATCTCCGATAGGCAAGATAAAAAGTAGTCACAAACATCTTTGTCTCATCGTTTGTGATTCCACAATATCTTGTTTCGCTACCATACGATTAAGATTATTGTGAGGTGATAGATATTTCTAGGATTTTTTCCGGGAATATAAGTCCGGTATATCAATTGGTTCCTGTTCACCTTGATTTATCAAAATACGGAACAAAACTCGTAGGTATTTCTGCGGGAGACCGATTTATCTATCCCTATGGACTTTTCTGTGTGAGACAGATTTGTTTATCAAGTCTTCGACTTTGGGTCGTAGCAACTCTTGGTTATGGGTGAGATCAGCTAAGGGAATCAAGTGTGTAGTATCCTGCTGGGATCAAAGACGTAAGGAGCGCAATTGTACCTTGAATCAGTGTGAGATTGATTATGGTTCAACTACAGTCCATTCCGAAGTTCATTGGTAGTAGGCTAGTGTCTGTAGCGGCTTAATACAGTGTGGTGTTTAAATATGGACTAGGTCCCGGCGGTTTTCTGCATTTATGATTTTCCCCGTTAACAAAATTCTGGTGTCTGTGTTATTTCTTTTCCGCATATTTTGTTTTAATTGAAATATCACAGGTTGTGCGTTGAATCGATAAATTGGTAAATCCAACCTTTGGTTGTTGATTGAAATTGATTGATCCTTGAACATTGGTCTTTGGTACCGTTCAAGTTATTTCTCTTATATTTAATCGGGCTCGCAAATTCCTATTTGCTGATTGCAGATTGAATTGAGAGATAGAGATATAAAACTCTTTGATATACTTTTCTCTAGATTGAGTCTAACTGTCTTGTTGATTCTCTTGAAAGTATATTGGAGTTTGTCTATTCAGATTTCCAAACGAAATATTGGGTGTGGTTGTTAGACCCCCGCTTTTTCAATTGGTATCAGAGCAGGCAAACACATTAAAGACCTTATAAGTCTGTGTTTGTAGCGATTTGAATATGGACAGAAGTGCTATCTCCACAAACGTACCACTAGTCTTCGATGGCTCAAATTATTTATGGTGGAAAATTGCTATGCATGCCATTCTTCAAGCGCGTGATTTTCAATCATGGGTTTATGTAGTTAATGGCTATAATCCTCCGGTTGTTGCAAAAGGCGTTGCAACTGTTCCAAAGGATATTGGTGCATACGAACCTACCGAGATTCTCGCTGCAAAACAAAATTCTGACGGGTTAAATGTTATCATTCATGCCATACCCCAGATCTTTAGCACCATGTGACTACGTGCACTCGGTCTAAAGAAGCCTGGGATATCTTAGAAACTGTATTTGAAGGGAATACCTCTGAAAAGGAAGATAGGCTTCAAAACCTATGTTCTGATTGGGAAAACCTTCGTATGGCAGATGAAGAGTCATTTGATGAGTTTCACAAAGTGTCTGAAATTGTTAATGCATCTTTTGCATTGGGTAAGACTATTCCTGAAAAGGACATCGTGATGAAAATTCTC
The DNA here is from genome assembly GCA_023531105.1 of Papaver atlanticum. NCBI lineage: Eukaryota > Viridiplantae > Streptophyta > Magnoliopsida > Ranunculales > Papaveraceae > Papaver > Papaver atlanticum. Next base: position 2,402,976 of record JAJJMB010014788.1, read on the forward strand.
AGATCACTGCCGTCTAGATACGATTCTAAGAAGCATGCCATCGTTGAAGGAAATAACCTTGTAACTCTTTCCAGAAACACTCTTGTTGGGAAGTTAAAGATCTTTGATCATGAGCACACATCCAAATCCGGAAAGGATGTTGCTTTTAAAGCACAGAAGAACACTAAGTTACTTGACAAAACTAAAAGTGTTTGCATCTCTGAAGATGGTCTTTCTGAGGCCGATTCATCAGATGAAGATCTTTACAAGTCAGTCTCATTGATCACAAGATAGTTTAGAGATCTTCTTTTGAAGATAAGTAAACGGTTCACCAGAGATGATCCTAAGTCATCAGTTAAACCTCATAATCGTGTTCTTCCTAAAAACAGGGATATTGATGAGACTGATGACGAGGATATGCCACAGTGCTTTAAGTGTAAAGGTTTTGGTCATTTTTCAAATGAGTGTCCAAATCGGAAAAAATACACTGGGAACAAAGGTCTGGCTGCAACTCTTGATGAAATGTCTGACAACTATGACTCTAATTAAGACGAAAAGTCAAGTGTTGCACTTCTTTGTGAAAATATTGATTTTGATAATTGTATCAATACATACATCAATCTTGGTATTCTTTCAGTAGAAATCTCAACCGGTATGGAAGAAAAAATGGATCTACCTATTTCTACTGGAAACTCTTTTTCTGATTTTTCAGGTTCCACTATGTGTCTAGCCGCGTACACATCTCGGGCGTCTGCATCATCTTCCAGGTTGACATGCTCGTATTGTTATCTCAAAGGTCATGAACTTTCAAAGTATTTCAAGTACAAACATCAAATGAGGTATGTCAACAAACTTCAACGAAGAACGCATCGATTAGCAAACAAGCTCAAACTTGTTCAAAAATCATCAGAGGTATGTAAACGCATCTCTTCTTCAAAGAAGTTAGTTTCCAAAGAAAAGACTAGACCATTAGAGAGAAATTTATGGTCTAAACACTAAGAAAAACAGGGCTCTATGAATTCCTTTCGAAAAGGATATGGTGGACAGATTATTATTCACTCCAGCACAACTTAAAGTGTGTTGTTTAGTGCATCTTGTCTCATGCGCCTGATCAAAAGAGACAAGATTATGCACATCTCAGGCTTTAGGAAAAGAAAATTCTTTTAGATTATTTAGATTTTCTTTTTTTCCTGCTTTTGGTCTACAGGGAATTGTAAGTCTGGAATTCGTGCCTCTTTTCATATCTAATTGATATTGGAAAGAACTTCCCTGTTTAATCAATAAAAGATGGTTATTCTCGACAATTCTACCTTCTTTAGGGTTGAGAGTTGTGCGTGCGTGAACTTATGTGTTTAAAATTTCCGCAACCCTACATTCCTTTTTCCTTCACTTGAAACTCTTTTTATCACAAGACTGCTTGTTGAGATTATCTTGTGATTTCCTCTCACAATTCCGTTCATATGGATACTCCAAGCATTATGTCGTCTGATGGAAAAGATGTTAATATGATTGTTAAGACATCAATCATGAAGGAAAAAGATAAATCTCTATTACCTCCAACTTTGAAAAGAAAAAGAAGGAATGTGAGGAAGCAAAGAGTTGTTCCTTCAAATTCTCAGAAGATTTTTGGTTTTCTTGAAGAGTTGAAGGAAACAAGGAAGGAGATTCAGGAAATAAAGGCTATTGCTTTGAAAACTCTTGAAATTTAGAAGGCCCTGGTTCGGCATCAGTTCAAAAGGTTTGTTGGAATTGACTCCTTTCTTCATGAACCTTATGTTCCCATGGCTGTTGACAACAAGGAGTTCGGGACGATAAAGAATTTTTCAGAGGTCTCAATGTCTAAGAAACTTCTTATGAGAATTTATTCTTGTGTTTTTAAGAAGGATAACTAGAGTTGGGAATAGCCATTACTGTGAGTACACATAGCTATTGCCAACGTTTTCATCTTTCAATGTTTTTAGATTTATTTGTTTAAATTCTAAAGTTTATTCGAAAGATGATTTTTGCAGTATTAATCTTTATGGTTCTATATATTGCAAATTGTTATGGGATATGTTGTTTACGGCCGTGAACCTTGACTATCCCATACTTGTTCAAAAGTTATCTCTATTATATGTTAGTATGAAAGTATTGATAAAAGATAGACTGAACTTTTGACTACAAAAGTTAAAGCCTTTTATGTCATTATGCAAATATTGATGGAAGAAAGGATGAATTTTTGTATACAAAGATTAAGTCTATTATATGTCATTGTGCAAATAGTGATGAAAAATAGAATGAATCTTTGATTATTCCGCAGTATTGGTCTTTCCCTGATCCACATCTTTGTGCATATACTGTGTTGCTCCGTAAGTTTTCTTAAGTTGAGCATGACCAATTGAATTGATCATTTTTCTTGTGGTTAATTCAATTGAGATTTTTGGATACAAATTCATATTTTTATGTGATTTGTTAATGTCCAAACAAATCCTTCTTTTCTTGTAAAAGTAAGGTCGCTCTTGTTGTTCTTTCGGGAATGACATTTTATGGGGGAGAGTTCTTAATTGAACTTTTGCTTAATTGCCAAATCTTTGTGGGGAGTGCGGATGTGGAATATTGTAGGGGTTATCTTGTATCTTTATAAACTCCTTGATGAATGCATTTAGTTTCGGCTATTTGATGGCATCTAAACAAGTTGGTATGTTGTTCTCTTTTTGTCATGAAGTATCTCTATGAAAATTTCATGAGGATCCCACTAGTTTTCGTACCTTTGCCAATTTATATTGACAAAAAGGGGGAGAATTAATGTATAGTTCACACTACAAATACATATGGTTTACGGATCATTATGTAAGGGGGAGTGGTTTTCATGTTGAGATAAAGTATTGACTAAGGGGGAGTGATACATATCACCATAGTATTGTTGTCAAAGTTGTGATACAATTGGACTTTGATACTGTATAATGATACTATGATACTTTATAACAATGATTGAGAGCAACTGTTTTCTCATTGTTATAGCTACGGATCTTCAACAACAATGATGCGGAATTGAACATATTTGGAATCATTGGAGTACTTGGAAGTGAAGAAGATTTCGAGTAATGTTGAAGAACCAATGAGATCAAGCATTTGGATGAGAAGCTACAAAGTTTATTTATTCTGTAATCCATATGTATTGATAGTTTTGTCACTAAAATTGAAAAAGAGGGAGATTGTTAGAGAACTGCTCGGCCAAACTCGCAAGCGTTGCTATCTCAAGCTTGTTTGTCAATGTTAGTGATCAAAACTATAAGTCTTGATTTATAGTATACTTATAGTGATGTCTCGGACAAGGATAGATTGTGTAGTTGAGCATTAGACTTCACGACGTTCATCAATTGAAGATGAAGAACTACTAAGGCGAGCTTGTGGAACTTCATCAACAAAAGGTATGTGGAGACTAAAACTCATCTAGCACTTGGAAAGTCTATTTCTACTCTATCTCCTATATTGAGAAAAAAGTCGTATTACTATATAGTTGTCGATTATGCACATTTGAGATTTCGAGCTAAGTTTAACTCGCTTACATATTTCTCGGAATATGTGTTGGTAAGCTTTCGCTTCAACTAAGTACATCTTATATTCTTGACGAAAGTCAAAAGATGATCATGTGAAAATCACCGAGTAACATCTTACATGGTTTGTGTGATACAATCATTTGGTGTAGACTTGGAATGTTTCGTTATGATTATTTCAATAACTTGAAAATTGCTTTGATGCTAATAGTGTGTGAAAACGGTCTAACAAAGTTTCAATGATTGAAATAATAGTTTAGAATACTTAACCATCATTGGATTATAAACATAGTTTGCATTCTTGCATGTATTTGATCCATGACCAAAATTAAAGTATGCATACCCGTATGCATACTTGTAGTTATGAAATTCCGTGTACCGAGTACACATACCGGTACGCATACTTGCGTAAGGTATAGGTCCAGAAATTTCTGCTGGGATTCGGAAGTGTACTAAGTATGCGTACCCGTTTTCATACTGGCGAACCCAAACTCAGACCGGCTACTTAAGTATGCGTACCCGTTTGCATACTTGAGTGGTTAAAATTATAAAATCGGTTGGCTCATGAACTAATACATTTATATATTAAGGAATGCATTCTTTGCAAACCGTGGCTATAATGTTCATGAATTGATTCGAGTGAATCAAACCGATTTTGCTTCAATTGTGTTCTTGTATACTTCTATGAGCAATTGAACAACTCTTTAACTAGTTTCATTTGAGTCATTTTAACTAGTTATGGTTAAGATGAATAAGGTTGATATGAGAGTATTCATATAGCTAACCTCGGTTAACTACGGTTGAGCCAACATGGTGTACACATTTAGGTACGGTTACTAAACCTAAATGAGGGTACATTTCATTTGTGTATAACAACCTAAGTTCGATCTAACGGTTGAGCCAACATGGTGTACACATTTAGGTACGATTACTAAACCTAAATGAGGGTACATTTTATTTGTGTATAACAAGCTAAGTTCGATCTAACGGTTGAAAGATATTAGCTTGAATCTAATCAGGTTTTCATCTAACGGTGAATATTGAATGCTTTGTTACCAAGATAACTTAGATTGCAAACCCTGATTTGAAAACTATATAAAGGAGAACTCTAGCAACTGGGAAACCTAATCCCCACACCTCCTGTGTGATACTAGTTGTATAAGCTAGAGTCGATTCTCCTTTAACCTTAGGTTTTTCACGAAACCCTATAGGTTAACGACTTGAATACTTCATTGGGATTGTGAAGCCAAACCCAACTATTTTCTATGTAGTTGCGTGATCTGATCTTGTTGTTTCTATCATGTTTGAGTACTATCTTCTTTAAGATTGGCTCGAGATTTAATCTCCGATAGGCAAGATAAAAAGTAGTCACAAACATCTTCGTCTCATCGTTTGTGATTCCACAATATCTTGTTTCGCTACCATATGATTAAGATTATTGTTAGGTGATTGATATTTCTATGCCGTTCTTCGGGAATATAAGTCCGGTATATCAATTGGCTCTTGTTCAACTTTATTTATCAAAATACGGAACAAAACTCGTAGGTATTTCTGTGGGAGACAGATTTATCTATTCCTATTGACTTTTCTGTGTGAGACAGATTTGTTTATCAAGTCTTCGACTTTGGGTCGTAGCAACTCTTGGTTGTGGGTGAGATCAACTAAGGGAATCAAGTGCGTAGTATCCTGTTGGGATCAGAGACGTAATGAGCGCCATTATACCTTGAATAAGTGTGAGATTGATTAGGGTTCAACTACATTCCATTCAGAAGTTCATTGGTAGTAGGCTAGTGTCTGTAGCGGTTTAATACAGTGTGGTGTTCAAATTATGCATTTGCGGTTTTCCTCGTTAACAAAATTCTGGTGTCTGTGTTATTTCTTTTCCGTTTTATTTTTTGTTATATAATTGAAATATCACAGGTTGTACGTTGAATCGATTAATTGGTAAATCCAACCTTTGGTTGTTGATTGAAATTGATTGATCCTTGAACATTGGTCTTTGGTACCGTTCAAGTTATTTCTATTATATTCAATCGGGCTCGCAAATTCCTATTTGTTGATTACAGATTTAATTGAGAGATAGAGATATAAAACTCTTTGATTTACTTTTCTCTAGATTGAGTCTAATTGTCTTGTTGATTCTCATGAAGGTATATTGGAGTTTGTCTATTCAGATTGCCAAACGAAATATTGGGTGTGGTTATTAGACCCCCGCTTCTTCAGGTTCACTAGAAAAGCTCTTAAGGAAAAATAGATATGAAGATATTCTAAGGAGAACAAGGCTTTATGGAGAAAAGTGGTCCAACAGAAATCTGTAACAATCCAGAGGTTGTGATCCCCAGTGATAATGGTAAAGCCATTTATTAGAGCACTGCTCGGTCGAACTCGCAAGCGGTTCTATCTCAAGCTTGTTTGTCAAGTTTATTTGTCAAAACTATAAGTCTTAATTTCTAGTCTACTTATAGCTAAGTCTCGGATTAGGATAGAATGTGTAGTTGAGATTTAGACTTCACGACGTTCATCGATTGAAGATGAAGAACTACTAAGGGGATCTTGTGGAACTTTATCAACAAAAGGTATGTGGAGACTTGAACTCATCTATAAGAATGTTTCAATGATTGAAATGGGAGTTTAGAACAATTAACAATCATTGAATATAGCAAAGTATGCGTACTTGTTTGCTAACTGTTGCAAGTTATTCCAAGTCCAGGAACCATAGTATGCATACCCGTATACGTACTGGTTTGTTAGTTGAAGTGTTGGAACTTAGTATACATACCCGTATGCGTACCGGCGTAAGTTGAAGTCCGGGAATTTAACTTAGTTTTGTGGTGTACGACAGTATGCATACCCTTTCGCATACTGGCAAACCCAGACCAAGTCCGGCTACTTAGGTATGCGTACCCGTTTGCATACTTGAGTGGGTTCTAAAATCGGTTTGTTCATGAACTAAAACATTTATAAAATAAGGAATGCAATCTTTTGCTAACCGTGTCTATAATGTTCATGAATTGATCCGAGTGAATCAAAATCGATCTTGCTTCAATAGTGTCTTGTATACTTCTATGAGAATATAAACAATTGAACAACTCTATAACTAGTTTCATTTGAGTCATTTTAACTAGTTGTGTTAAGATGAACAAGGTTGATATGAAAGTGTTCATATGGCTAACTTTGGTTAACTATTGTTGAGCCAACAAGGTGTACACATTTAGGTATTGTTACCCATATCTAAATGAAGTCACTTTTCATTTGTGTGTAACAAGCTAAGTTCTATCTAACGGTTAAAAGATATTAGCTTGAGTCTAATAAGGTTTTCATCTAACGGTGAATATTGAATGCTTTCTTACCAAGGTAACATTGATTGGAAACCCTGATTTGAAGACTATATAAGGGAGAACTCTAGCAACTGGGAAACCTAATCCCCACACCCTCCTGTGTGATACTAGTTGCGACTAGAGTCGATTCTCCTTTAACCTAGGTTTTTTTCTAAAACCATTATAGGTTAACTACTTAAAGACTTTATTGGGATTGTGAAGCCAGACCCAACTATTTTCTCTGTATATGCGTGTTCTGATCTTGCTTTGTTCTATCGTATTGAGTACTATCTTCTCTAAGATTTGCTTGAGATTTAATCTCCGATAGGCAAGATAAAAAGTAGTCACAAACATCTTCATCTCATCGTTTGTGATTCCAAAATATCTTGTTTCGTTACCATACGATTAAGATTATTGCGAGGTGATTGATATTACTAGGTTATTCTTCGGGAATATAAGTCCGGTATATCAATTGGTTCATGTTTACCTTGATTTATCAAAAGACGAAACAAAACTCATAGGTATATTTATGGGAGACAGATTTATCTATTCAATACACTTTACTGTGTGAGACAGATTTGTTTATAAAGTCTTCGACTTTGGTTCGTAGAAACTCTTAGTTGTGGGTGAGATCAACTAAGGGAATCAAGTGCGTAGAGTGCTGCTGGGATTCAGAGGCGTAAGGTACGCGACTGTACCTTGATCAGTGTGAGATTGGTTAGGGCGCAACTACATTCCATTCCGAAGTTAACTTGAAGTAGGCTAGTGTCTGTAACAACTTAATACAATGTGGTGTTCAAATCTAAACTATGTCTCGGGGTTTTTCTGCATTTGTGGTTTCCTCGTTAACAAAATTTCTGGTGTCTGTGTTATTTCTTTTTCGCATTATATTTGTTTATATAATTGAAATATCACAGGTTGTGCTTAGTTCAATCAATTAGATAATCCAACATTTGGTTGTTGATATAAATTGATTGACACTTGGACAGTGGTCTTTGGTACCGTTCAAGTTGTTTCTCATAATAATCAGGCTCACGGATTCTATCTGTTTGATTTTTTGATTACATTGAGAAACAGAGATACAACTCTTGGATATATTTCCATTGATTGAGTCTGACTGTCTAGTTGATTCTCTTGGAATTATATTGGAGTTTTTCATACAGATTGCCTAAACGAAATATTAGGTGTGGTTGTTAGACCCCCGCTTTTTCAATTGGTATAAGAGCCAATAAACACGTTTAAGGCCTTATAAGTCTGTGTTTTTAGCAATCTGACTCTATGGACGATAATGCTATCTCTGACAACGCACCACCGGTTCAGAAACATTCTGACTTGGTTCAAAGCCTTGTTTCTCCTGAGAAATCTCTCGCTTCTTCTCCATTGTCTGAAATTGTGTATAACTAGGAAAAACGCCTCGATGAACAGTTGGATGATCTTTCAGATGAGGGAAAAGATGTTGATGAGGAAGTCTCACAATATATCAAGATTTTTGACCATCTCATAAAGAAAAAGAAGTCAACATCTTGCTTGGATGAATTTCTGACTCCTCTCCGTCTAGAAAACAGGAAATTGAGAAAACTCTTTAAGGGATACGATTGTGATTATAATCTCTTCTTAAAGATCGTGAAGAAGATGTGCGTTCAAAAAACTCTGAATGTGATAATCTTCGTCGAAGTCTCTTTGTGTTGAAAGAAAGACTTGCAGAAACTGAAATAAGATATGACTCTCAACAAAACTATTTTAATGACAGAGAAATCGGATTTCTCGCCAGAGAAAAACAATTGGAGGCTGATCTAACTGCTGCTGTTGATAAGGTCAAATCACTGGAAGAGAATCTGAAAAGATTCAATAGTAGCTCTACAAAATTATCCACTTTGCTGGGAGCATGTAAAGAACATCGTGATGCACGTGGTCTGGGATATAAAGAAATAGACGCTCCAAGTTATGGTAAGATTTACATTGTCGGTGCTAATGACAATTTCCTAAGTGAAAATTTCACTAATAGCAAAAGTGAAAAACTACCTTCAACAGCAGATGTTTCTGAAAACAAAGATTGTTAACCTTCAAAAACAGCTCATATGAGAACAGTCAAAAACATTCCTTTCAACTGTTAGTCGTTTTCGATTACGGAATGAAAAACTTCATAACATTATTGTCTGGATGTCTAAAGAAGGAATCAACCTGCTTCTTATTATGCTGGTGTTAAAGGTCAGTGCTACAATCAAGAAAAGTGCTGTGATGGGCCAATTCTTGATTGTAAATATGACACAAAATCTGTTTACAATTGTAAAGAGAATAATGTTATATGGATGACTGACAAAATAGATAGCTCTGTGATGAGAAAAAAAATTCGGAGAAAGAAAAAAATCTCAAACTCCTCTTCTCTCAGTAGAAAAAGTATTGAATCTAAAGTGTTTGTTCCCGAATACATTCACATCAATAATCGTGTTTTGGAGCTCAAGAACAGTATCAATAGACTCAAGCGCGGTATCAAGAAGGCAAGAAAAGCAGCTGTGTCAGATATTTCCAGTCCTTCTCTTATTAATTCTCTTGAGAGAACTTGTGATTTTTATGATGATAGTCAAGAAAGAAAAAGGGAAAATGTCAATACCCTTGATGAGCTATATGCTCGTCAAATCGCAACTTGACCACCTTTTTATGTGTGTCCTCTCTGATACCATGTGAGGATGCACATATTTCACGAGAAGCGAGTTTCTTCTTGTCTAGTGGTCTGTGTTGTATTTGTTTTGGTTTTTTAATAATATCTTCATCTATCTATTAAGCCCTGCTCCGGTCATCTGTTACACTATGTAACATAAGTGATCAATGGTTCCTGAGGACAATTCTTTGTTAAACTTCATTTTGCTCTTCCCTAATGACAGTTGTTTTGTTTTCCATCAACTATTGTCTTGTGCTCTAATTTGAGCAAAGATATTCTGTCATTTGTTTAGAGAGTGTCTTTGATTTTTTATCAAAACCCTCTTCTAAAATAGGCTCCATTGACCACTTTTTTTTTGAACCTGGTTCATAACCATGAGCGTACGTGCACCCGACCCCTTATCGAACGTATACGAGTAACCCTAGGGTTTCCCTATGAAAGTCTATCATATATTACCTTAACTTTGATGTTCAAGTTAATTTACGAGCTAAACTTGTTATAACCTGGGACCATTTGGTATCAGAGCCATTTCATAGGGAGAGATAGAGTGTTAAATATTAGTCGCAGTGAGCCCGTAAAACCGATTAGGAGGAAGTTTCCGTGTGAAGGTGGAGCACTGATTCCTGTTGACCATTTAGACTTTATAATCCCTAATTATGGCTAGTTATGTCAGATCGTTTTCCAAGAAAAACAGTTTAAAAAATAAGATAACTCTGAACTCAGAAGAAATCATAATGCATGATATTGAGAAAAAATTGCAAAACTGGAACATCCCTAAAGTCCCTGTTAATGAGGTCTATAAAAAAGGATCTTTTCATTTTAAAACAGATTATGCAATCAAAACAGTAAAGAAAACAATATCAATAATAGATTCAAATGATAATTTTGAGCTTTTCTCTTCTAGGATGATTGACGATCATAAACAAAAAAAATTTAATTATCTTCATATTGGGTTAATCCAAATAGCAGTCAAACCATTAACAAGGACATGATTAAATAATTCTATACTTTTATGTGTTAGGGATTGTAGGCACAATAAGTTTACTGATTCGTTGTTGGGAATTATTGAATCCACATTATGTGAGGGTCCAATTTACTTCAATTGTTTCCCAAACTTTTCAGTATCCCTTAGTGATCCAGGCCTCCTTAAAACTCTAACATTGAATGTTAGAACTCAGGGGTTTGATATGGTCACAGGATCTCAAAACTTAGCCTTTATTTATAGAATATATTATAAGGTTATGAATACCTTATGTCCAAATGCCCAAATTTATGATACTAAGGGGCAAACCACCCTTTTCCATACCAATATAGGTAAAGCTCATACGGTCATACCCAAAACAATTAAATGGGATCAGGTTACCCTCCCAGAGAAATGGACCTTACAGGTAGAGGTACCCTCAAAACCATGTCAAAACCAAAACCTCCAACAAATCATTGAATATGAAGATGGAGATGTAGAGATACAATTTACATCCTGTAGAAAAACGAGGATTAAGATTATGGATAAAGAAGGGAGTACCCCAAGACCCTCTGTATCCGCATCTTCTTACATAGATCCAATAAACAATTTTATAAATGATTCGCAAGATATAACAATAGAAGGAGTCAAACAGACTCCACATCAGGTTAATAAACCCTATTATAGGGTTGATACACCAAAATCAAGCGATAGAAATATCCCTGAACAACCCGAGCCAACCTTTTCAGATCTAAATTTTGAGGTAAATGTAATACAACAACCTATAGATATTATAGATGAACTTCGAAAAGAATATCATAGCTCAAAAAATAAGAATAAAAGAGCATGGTTTAGTTCAAAATTCTCTCCTTATCAAAAGACAATATTATATAAGACCTATGCTTTCTACCTAAGTCATAGTCAGGATAAAAAACCGTTTTTTGATTGGCTAGATGATTTAATCAATAACCATGGTTTAAAAACCCGTAAGGAATCTATTAATACATTAGAAACTCCATTCCATACATATGAGACAAAGGAAGGAAAACCCGTCCAGAGTATTCATCCTCCGGAGACAGTCCTAACCTATAAGGGAGCCATAGCATCTTCATATAAGACAGAATCAAGAGAAACCAATCTGGCGGCAACTCAGAAAGATATTGGCCAATTAATACACCTAGGTAATTATACCAATTTATGTCTACAATCTTTAGGAAGACAGACAACTAGAATTGAGACAATATTGGCTACTAATAAATAGGCAGCATCTACTAGTGGTACAAAGCCATTAGAAGAAAAATCAGTTCCAGAACCCCAGAAGGGGCTTTTGTTCAAGCCAGCCCCGATTATCAATTGAGATGTTTTTAGATTATCCAATCCTGACAGTAGTTTTGTAGATGCTTTAGTCGAAAAGCTAGAATCTCTAAGTCTATCTACTCCTAAAGCACTTAAAAATTCTAAAGAAACATCTCAGGATTTCAATGTTTTATCTAAACAAGAGCAATACAATAATATTGATGTCGATAAATTGGAAGAGGTATTTCAAACATCAGAACCCAGTACTCTCAATAAGATATCTTTCGGTAAAAAATATGCAGCTACATTTCCTACCACCAAAAATTACTACCCAAGACCTACACCAGTAGATTTACAACTAGAAGAAGACTATAACTGGAACCAGGTCTCTTTTGATGGAAGATCTATAGTAGAATGGAATATAGATGGAATGACAGAATACCATATTTTAAATACAATTAGACAAATGACTATGTATAGTTCTGCGTCTAGGATTAATTTCCAAAATCCTGATGACCAGATCTTTAAAGCCATAGTCACTGGATTTACTGGTCAGCTTAAAGGATGGTGGGATTTTCACTTATCTGATCAGGAAAAATGGAGCATAGAACATGCTGTTAGGCAAGTGAAACTAGAAAATGGCTTCGTCCAGAATCAAGCTGATGCGGTAAATACATTACTATATACAATTGCTCTACATTTTGTAGGGACAAACTCTCAACAGATGGAGAGGTCAAGAGAATTACTCATTAATTTGAAATGCCCTACTCTCTCCCATTATAGGTGGTATAGAGATGTTTTCTTCTCCAAACTATTCAGCAGAGAAGACTGTTCTCCAGACTATGAATTTTGGAAAGAAAAATTTGTTTCCGGATTACCTCCCTTATTTGCTGAGAGAGTTAGAAGCAGGCTCAAATCTAAGAATACCCAAGGTAGAATAGATTATAATGAATATACCTTTGGGCAATTATCTTCTGAAATTATGTTAGAAGGATTAGCTTTATGTGCCGATATAAAACTTCATAGGCATTTACAAAAGAATAAAATAACTAAAAGAGAGGAATTAGGAGATTTCTGTGAAAAATTCGGTTATAATTCTCTTCCACCAACCATTAGGTCCAAAAGGAAAAATATTCCGCAATATCAAGGATAAAGAATGGCTAGGTACAATAGATACCCAAGAAAATGGAAAAACCCAGAGGTCCTTAGGAATAAGAAGAATCCACAACAATATAATAATAAAAAAGAACCTCCAGTTTGTTACAAATGTGGAAAAATCGGACATTACCAAAATAAATGTCGAACGAAGCAAAAGATAAATGAGTTAAATATAGATGAAGGGCTTAAACGACAGTTGAGTCAAATCCTCTTAATGGAATCTGACAATTCAGATGAAACAGAGGAGGAATCTTCTGGAGAAGATTCCGATGAATCTTCAGACTCTATTTCTGGGCTGGAGGATAATGATTGTAATGATAATTGTTCCTGCAAAAGCTGTTTGCATAAAGAAATGACAGGCTTAGGAATTAATGTTCTTACCAATGAAGAAAACCTTATTTTAGAATTAATTGATAAAATAAGTGATCCTAATGAAAAACGTACAGCCTTAGAACGATACATTGAGATGGCCAAACATACTCCCAAACCAAACAAAATTCAGAAGAATTTACAACTTTATAGTTTCAAAGAGATTATATCAAGGGTAGAAAATAGAAACTCTAAGAAAGAACCCTCAATTAGTGAGCTTCAGGCTGAGGTTAATCAGGTTAAGGTTGAATTGCGGGAGCTTAAGCATATGATCCAGATATTAGAACTTCATGAACCTGTAGAAGAGGGATATGACTCACAGGAAGAAGATTCCTTTGATGATATCCTACAGAACTATCATGAAAAAGTTTCTATACAAAAAGATGTGGAAAAACCAGAATCCTCTAATAAAAATCAAGAAATAAAGGAGTTGCAATTTATTAATATAATTGATAAAGTGGTAACTCAGAAATGGTATACCTTAGTCATATTAATTATAGGAAAAGAATATACTTTTCAAACCATGGCAGATCTAAATTGCCTAAATGAGGGAATAATACCAACAAAATATTTTAGTAAAACTACCCAAATTCTTAACACTGCAGATGGGAACAAACTTATAATTAATTATAAGTTATCAGATTCTGCAATTTGTAACAATGGAATCTGTCTACAAACACCATTTATTATGGTGAAAAATTTATCTCAAACATGCATATTAGGAACCCCATTCTTATACCCATTACAAATTAATAGTGCAGGAATTGAAGCTTTGGTCCAAGGTCATAAAATTACTTTTGAATTTGCTTCCGAACCAAAGAATTTTTTTATTAATCATAATCAAGATAAGATTAAACGAAAATAGAAATTTCTATTCTTTTTAAAAGAAGAAATCCAGTATAAAAGGATTGAAGAAAAACTAAAATGTCCTAAAATCCAAAAACAAATAGAAGAGGTCAATGATACATTAACAAAAGAAGTTTGTGCTGATATCCCTAATGCATTTTGGGAAAGGAAGCAACATATAGTAGAATTGCCTTATGAACCGTATTTTTTAGAAAAAATGATTCCGACTAAGGCTAGACCAATTCAAATGAATAACAGATTACTTGAAATATGCAAGTCTGAGATTCAGGATTTATTAGATAAAGGTCTAATTAGGAAAAGCTATTCTCCATGGAGTTGTCCGGCCTTTTATGTTGAGAAGGCAGCAGAATTAGAAAGAGGGGCTCCAAGGTTAGTAATAAATTACAAACCACTGAATAAAGCCTTAAGATGGATTAGGTACCCTATTCCTAACAAAAAATACCTCCTAGATAGATTATATAATGCCGTTATCTTCTCAAAATTTGATCTAAAGTCTGGATATTGGCAAATCCAAATTGCTGAAAAAGATAAATATAAAACAGCATTTAGAGTTCCATTTGGGCATTATGAATGGAAGGTCATGCCCTTTGGGCTAAAAAATGCTCCATCATAATTTCAGCATATCATGAATAACATATTCAATCCATATTCAACTTTTACAATTGTTTACATCGATGATGTATTAATATACTCTGAATCTATTGAGCAGCATTTAAAACACATATTAACTTTCCTCAAAATAGTAAAGCAGGCTGGTTTAGTCGTATCTGCAAAAAAGATGAAGATATTCCAAACCCAGGTTAGATTTCTTGGGCATAATATTAACAAAGGTACTATTATACCTATAGACCGGGCTATAGCCTTTGCTGATAAATTCCCAGATGAAATCAGGGATAAAAAACAATTACAAAGGTTTCTTGGGAGTCTGAATTATATAGCAGATTTCTAAGGATCTAGCAAAAGATAGTAAACCCTTATATGCTAGATTAAGGAAAAATCATGTAAATTGGACTAGTGAACATACTATCGTTGTTAGAAAAATAAAAGCTAAGGCTAAAGAATTACCATGTTTGAATATAGCTAATCCTATGGCCTATAAAATAGTAGAAACAGATGCCTCTGATATTGGTTATGGGGGAATTCTTAAACAATCAGTTGATGGTAAGGAGCAATTAGTTCGATATACTTCTGGTGTGTGGAAAGCAGCACAACAGAATTATTCGACAATAAAAAAAGAAATTTTGGCCATAATTCATTGTGTTACTAAATTTGAAGGTGATTTGTTAAATCAGGCTTTCCTTATCAGAGTAGACTGCCAAGCAGCCAAAGAAGTGTTAGTTAAGGATGTTAAAAATTTAGCATCGCGTCAGATCTTTGCTAGATGGAAAGCTATTCTTTCAGCTTTTGATTTTAAGATTGAATATATCAAAGGAGATACTAACTCTTTGCCAGACTTTTTAACTCGTGAATTTTTGCAGGGAAAGAATGGAATCTCAATTGATTAAAGGTAAAACCCCAACTATTTCCCGATCTAACAAAAAGAATGATCCTTTCAGCAAAAAGAATGATCCCTTTTTAATTAAAGCAAGCCTTATTAAAGGTAATTCTTCCTCCTATCAAGAGGAGCGTTCTCCCTATATAATGACCATGTCATTACCTCTTCTGGCTATTGAAACTGAACATATTCAAAGAAACCCAGCTGAAGTTGCCTCGATGTATTTGAAAAATCATATTTTACCACATTATGGTAAGTCTAGAGATTTCTATGAAGCGATTCTCCTAGAAACAGGGTCTGTCCTTATACAACATAATGTCGTGGATAATGATAATATCCCTGGCTTCTCCAAATTGGAGATATTAAAGGTCCTCTCTTACAGAGATTGGGGAATGAATCCCCATGATTCAAAAAGTTTTATAAACTACCCCCATTTGAAACCAAAGTTCTATAATTATACTGACTATATCAAAGCTTGGACACATATTTTATGTGTTCAAAATCATAAATTTTCTCATTCCTGGTATATTGGATTCAAGCTCAAGGTAATTCAAGACCTTCCCAATTGGTTTCGAACATGGTTAGGTCTATGGGGGCCTACTAAAGATATATTATCGGGCTTTATTTCACAAGCCCTAGAAAAATTCATAAAGGCTAATAGCCATTCGTATGATAAAAGGCGGTTAATGTCTTGGTTCTTTATATTATATGAAATCCCATGGATTTTGCGGTGGAATTATTCAATTTCCAGAGATGATGACCCTGAATGGGAATATATTCCATATTTGGATAGACAATTGTTCATAAAATGGTGGGATAGGTATAATGCTTCCCATCTTCAGCCATCTAATTTTATGGTTCAATTTGTGGCACCTCAATTATTGGTGTCAGCCTCTTCTTCAGTCTCACCCAAGGATTTTTCTACACATATTCTGGCATTAAAACAGCAACATGGAAACCTATCTAAGGAAGATTTCAGGAAAC
This sequence comes from Papaver atlanticum, assembly GCA_023531105.1. NCBI lineage: Eukaryota > Viridiplantae > Streptophyta > Magnoliopsida > Ranunculales > Papaveraceae > Papaver > Papaver atlanticum. The sequence goes on from JAJJMB010014788.1 coordinate 2,419,597, forward strand.
AAAATTTAAAAATCTTGGACAGTGAAGAGATCAGCTCTCAACCTTCTTCTAATTCTATGGACGAAGATGTGGTCAAGTCAGAAGATGGTTCAGAAGACTTAAATGCTAATGAAGACGATTGCTATGGATTAATTTCCTAAAAGGATTTTTCAAGTTTTTCTCTAAAGATAAAGCTCTGTTCGACTCCACTATTGTTCAAGGACACGTATACGCTTTTCTAGAAGGGAATCTTTGGGCATCGTTTTCTAGGTCTTTGTCTGCCACTTTGTTTGGACACGTATTTGCTTTTCAAAAAGCAAAAAGATTGGGTTATCCTTATCTTGGATTCTCTACCACGTATCCTTCTATTATTGGATGTTGTATATTCGTGATAAGATTCTTGCTCGAAGAAATCTTATCTTGTTGTTTCTCCTCCCCTATAAATACTTCATATTTGTGAAGGAGAGGAGTAAGTTTTTCCTTTGAAGTTTTTAAGTTTTAGTTCAAGTTTGAGTTTGAGTGTGAGTGTGAGCGTAAAAATTTGTGAGTATTTCCTTTCTGAGTGCATTTTCCTACCTTTGTGTGTGTGTGGTTCCAAGTTTGCTTTGGTGTGCTATCAATAAATAAATAACTACTTTGTGAGTATCTCTAATCTCTATCTCTGTTATCATTCCTTTATATTGATTTCTGTATTTACTTCTCATATATTACCTTAACTTTGATGTTCAAGTTAATTTACGAGTTAAACTATATCATGAACTTCTTTCTATGATACATACTCGTTCCGTAACGTCAAAGATTTCTCCTGTGAGATTATGGTGTGCACAATGGGTGGATGCGAAAAGGAAGACAATGCTGAAGGAGGCAATGTTATTGAGTTTCATGAAAAACCTCTCTCCATAACCTGTTTTCATGCAGTCGGTCATGAAAAAGATCTTCTAGTTCAGTTATCATCTCAATTGGTTGGAAATCTTATTAGAGATTTTGAGGTTGTACGTGGAAAACTTGAAATTGCAACAAAGAATCTCGTTTTTCTGAAATTGGAACTAAAGAAGGCAACTGATAAACTTGCTTGTGTCCGTTCCATGATTGCTGATTATGTCTAAAACTTTTATTATGTCTAGGAAACTTCTTATGAGAATTTATTCGAATTCTTGTGTTTTAAGAAGGATAACTAGGGTTTGGAATAACAATTATTGTGAGTACACATAGCTGTTGCCAACGACTTTCATCTTGCAATGTTTTTAGATTTATTTATTTATTTAAATTCTAAAGTTTATTTGGAAGATGATTTTGCAGTATTAATCTTTATTTGTTTTATATATTGCAAAAATAATTTTATGGGATATATGTGTTTACATCTGTGAACTATGATTGTCCCATATATGTCAAAAGATAAGTCTATTATATGTCTTAATGCAAATAGTGATGGAAAGTAGAATGAGCTTTTGATAACAAAGATTAAGTAAATGGTGTCATTATGCAAATATTGATGAAAATAGAATGAATCTTTGTATATTCCGCAGTATTGATCTTTCTCTGATCCACTTCTATGTGAAAGGACTATGCGGCTCCGTAAGTTCTCTTATGTTGAGCATTTTCGATTAAATTAATCATGGGTTCACTTGTGGTTAATTTAATTGAGTTTTCTGGACACAAATTCATGTTTCATGTAATTTGTAAATGTCCAAAGAAATCCTTCTTTTCTTGTAAAAGTAAGGTCGCTTTTGTTGTTCTTTCGGGAATGACATTTTATGGGGGAGAGTTTTTAATTGAACTTGTGCTTAATTGCCAAATCTTTGTGGGGAGTGCGGTTGTGGAATATTGTAGGGGTTATCTTGTATCTTTATAAACTCCTTGATGAATACACTAAGTATCGACTATGTGAAATCATCGAACAAAGTTGATATGTTCTCTTTTAGTCATGAAGTATCTCTATGAGAATTTCATTATGATCCCGCTAATTTTCGTACCTTTGTCAATTTATATTGACAAAAAGGGGGAGAATTATTGTGTAGTTCACACTACAAATACATATGGTTTACGGATCATTATGTAAGGGGGAGTGGTTTTCATTGTGAGATGAAGTATTGACTAAGGGGGAGTGATACATATCACCATAGTATTATTGTCAAAGTTGTGATGCAATTGGACTTTGATGCTGTGTAATAATACTATGCCACTGTATAACATTACGAAAACCAACTGTTTTTATATATTGTTATAGCTACGGATCTTCAACAACTATGATGCTGAGTTGAACACGCTAAGAATCACTGAAGTACTTGGAAGTGACGAAGATTTCAAGTAATGTTGAATAACCAAGGAAATCAAGCATTTGGATGAGAAGCTACAAAGTGTATCTATTTTGTAATCCATATGTATTGATAGTTTTGTCACTAAAATGGACAAAGGGGAGATTGTTAGAGCACTGCTCGGTCGAACTCGCAAGCGTTTTTATCTCAAGCTTGTTTGTCAAGTTTAGTTTTCAAAACTATAAGTGTTGATTTCTAGTCTACTTATAGCTAAGTATCGGATTAGGATAGAATGTGTAGTTGAGCTTTATACTTCACGGCGTTCATCGATTGAAGATGAAGAACTACTAAGGGGATCTTGTGGAACTTTATCAACAAAAGGTATGTGGAGACTTGAACTCATCTATCACTCAAAAGTCTATTTCTACTCTATCTCCTTTTTGAGACAAAAGTTGTATAGCTATATAGACTTTGATTATACACATTTGATTTCGAGCTGAGTTTAACTCGCTTACATATTTCTCGAAATATGTGTTGGTAAGATTTCGCTTTAACCAAGTTCATCTTATATTCTTGACGAAAGTCAAAAGATGATCATGTGAAAATAGCCTGGACACATCTTATATGATTTGAGTGAGACAGTCATTTTGTGTAGACTCGGAATGTTTCGCATTGATCATTTGATCACTTGAAAATTGCTTTGAAGCTAATAGTTTGTGTGAGACAACTAATGTCGTCTTATAAGAATGTTTCAATGATTGAAATGGGAGTTTAGAACAATTAACCATCATTGGATATAGCAAAGTATGCGTACTTGGATGCTAACTGTTGCAAGTTATTCCAAGTACGGGAATCATAGTATGCATACCCATATGCGTACTGGTATTTTAGTTGAAGTCCGGAAACTTAGTATGCATACCAGTATGCGTACCGGCATAAGTTCAAGTTCGGGAATTCAACTGAGTTTGGTGGTGTACGACAGTATACGTACTCGTTCGCATACTGGCGAACCCAGACCAAGTCGGGGTACTTAGATATGCATACCCGTTTGCATACTTGAGTGGGTTATGTTCTAAAATCGGTTTGTTCATGAACTAATACATTTATAAAATAAGGAATGCAATATTTTGCAAACCGTGGCTATAATGTTCATGAATTGATTCGAGTGAATCAAAATCGATTTTGCTTCAATTGTGTCTTGCATATTTCTATGAGAATATAAACAATTGAACAACTCTATAACTAGTTTCATTTGAGTCATTTGAACTAGTTGTGTTAAGATGAACAAGGTTGATATGAAAGTGTTCATATGGCTAACTTCGGTTAACTATTGTTGATCCAACAAGGTGTACACGTTTAGGTATGGTTACCCATATCTAAATGAAGTCACTTTTCATTTGTGTGTAACAAGCTAAGTTCGATCAATCGGTTGAAAGAGATTAGCTTGAGTCTAATCTGGTTTTCATCTAACGGTGAATATTGAATGCTTTGTTACCAAGGTAACATTGATTGCTAACCCTAATTTGAAGACTATATAAGGGAGAACTCTAGCAACTGGGAAACCTAATCCCCACACCTCATGTGTGATACTAGTTGCGACTAGAGTCGATTCTCCTTTAGCCTAGGTTTTCCTAAAACCATTATAGTTTAGCGACTTAAAGACTTCATTGGGATTATGAAGCCATACCCAACTATTTTCTCTGTAATTGCGTGTTCTGATCTTGCTTTGTTCAATCGGATTGAGTACTATCTTCTCTAAGATTTGCTGGAGATTTAATCTCCGATTGGCAAGATAAAAAGTAGTCACAAACATCTTTATCTCATCGTTTGTGATTCCACAATATCTTGTTTCACTACCATACGATTAAGATTATTGTGAGGTGATTGATATTACTAGGCTGTTCTTCGGGAATATAATTCCGGTGTATCAATTGGTTCTTGTTCACCTTAATTTATCAAAAGACGGAACAAAACTCATAGGTATATTTATGGGAGACAGATTTATCTATTCAATACACTTTACTGTGTGAGACAGATTTGTTTATCAAGTCTTCGACTTTGGGTCGTAGCAACTCTTAGTTGTGGGTGAAATCAACTAAGGGAATCAAGCGTAGGGTCCTACTGGGATTCAGAGGCGTAAGGAACGCGACTGTACCTTGATCAGTGTTAGATTGGTTAGGGCTCAACTACATTCCAGTCCAAAGTTAACTTGCAGTAGGCAAGTGTCTATAGCGGCTTAATACAGTGTGGTGTTTAAAATCTGGACTTGGTCCCGAGGTTTTTCTGCATTTGCGGTTTCCTCGTTAAAAAAATTTATGGTGTCCGTGTTATTTCTTTTCCACATTTTATTTGTTTATATATTTGAAATATCACAGGTTGTGCATAGTTCAATCAATTAGATAATCCAACCTTTGGTTGATATAAATTGATTGACACTTGAACATTGGTCTTTGGTACCGTTCAAGTTGTTTCTCATAATAATCAGGTTCACGGATTCTATCTGTTTGATTTGCTGATTACATTGAGAAACAAAGATATAACTCTTGGATATATTTCCATTGATTGAGTCTTACTGTCTAGTTGATTCTCTTGGATTTATATTGGAGTTTTTCCGTACAGATTGCCTAAAATAAATATTGGGTGTGGTTGTTAGACCTCCGCTTTTTCACCATTAGGTTCTGGTTGGATGAATGGTCTTCTCTTGGCATTATGAAAGGTAGATTTCATATTATATATAAAGTTTGTAGCAATAAGACTGCATCAGTGGCAAATATGATAGTTGATGGGAGTCTTAGCCGTAATGTGAGAAGAAGGCTTACAAGTACAGAGCAATTACAATGGGATTTATTGTTTAATGCTTTGGGACTAGTGCACATCCTTAATACATATCATGATAAGGCGGACATCATTGGTAGATTCACAGTGAAGAAGTGTTATGAAAAGCAGTTGCAAGTGGAAGAAAAGTGCGATTTTCAGAGATTCATGTGGAAGAAAGCTATTCCTTCTAAGGTTAGCTTTATTTTGTGGGCTAACTTCCACAATTCTTTACCTACATTGGGTATGCTGCAACATAGAGGAGTGACGGTGCAAGATGATTTGTGCTTATTTTGTAAGGCTGAAGACTTGACTACATACCATATGCTTTTAACCTGTCCATTTGCTTTTGAAGTAATGTCTCTCTTTATGAAGGCGTTTCAAATTTCGTGGGTTACACCCTCTATTGATAAGAAGCAATTTGAAGTTTGGCAACACAATGTGTCAAGTGGTAGGTATAAAGAAGTGTGGTGGAAAGTTATATATGCAGTGTTATGGCATTTTTGGAAGGAAATGAATAATAGGTCTTTCGGGGGTCGAGCTATGGACATTGAGGAAGTATGACTGCCTATTAAACAGATAGTTGCACTTTGGTTGTCAGATAAGGAGGTTTTTAGGAATTTCCCTGTAAATCAAGTTTTGTATTCTTGGGACACTATTCTTCACTTATAACTGGTGTTGTATAGTTCCTAGGTTGTAAATATGTAAATACCTTTTCTTTTAATATAACCTTCTTTTTTCAAAAAAAAAAAAAAAAAAAAATACTGATGTTTTTTCAATACATTTTGCCCTTTTCGAGTCAAAAAAAAAATTACAGAAGGAAAATGTAGCACCTGTAGCACCTTCAAAATTATTCTTCATTTTAGAAATACGAGTATCTGTAGGTCTTATATTTACTAGATAAAAATTTGAAACCAATGAAAACCAATGGTTGTGGGAGTGTATAGGCGATAAGGGAGTAGGAGAACAAAATATATCAGAAAAACACGGTACCAAGTCTGTAATCTCATAAGATACCTTTTGAAAAAAAGGGAGGGTACCAAGTAGACCACCAACTTTTATATTGTACAACAACATGAACTAATATAATGCTCTTAACAACTACATATATACTTTAATACTGAAAAGTAAAAGCGCACACACAAGAATTTTGCTAATGAAAAAACTGCTAAGCAAAAAAATCTAGGGACCTCGTCCAGTTTGCACACTCATCGTATTAAATTTCTACAAACACTAACCTACTATATGACTTCCCTCTGGAATGTAGTTGAGACAGAATAATCCCTCCAAGCTACTATGTTATAGTTGTCTCCCTAAGTCTTTTGATTTTCGCAAGAACCTACGCACTTGATTTCGTAAGTGACGTTCTTTACAGGCCTAGGAGTTCCTCCGCAGTCCTTTGTGAAGACTAGCCTACCTTGCCTCAAACAACATGCCTGGTGATTTCCTTTATAATCAAAAGACAAGGCGATATAAATCTGTTCCTTGATTTAAACGAATCTAAATATAAAAGACTAGGCTTTATTCTCTTCAAAAGCTATAGAGACATCTAATCAAATATGTTCAAAGATATCAAACTAGATCTTGTCTAAGATGAATTTTCATGGAAAACTTTTAAAACATGATTTCTATAGTAAAGAGTTATACTCAATCGTGTTTGTAGTTTCCATCAAATCTAGATTTGATCAGTAAATCTTGAATGGCCTTATAGCATATGAGAAGGCCCTTAAAATCCTTGCATTTTTAGGGGCGACCCCTAAAAAATTAAGGGCGACACATAAGACAAAAATGGGTCACCCAAACGTAAAATGAAGCTATCCCTTATCTCCCGCTTTTTTTAATGGCCAAACTACCCTTCATAATCGGTAGTTAAGCTTGCAATTGGGAGAAACTACCCAGAATCGGTAGTTAAGTTTACAATCGGGAGAACATCATGAAAAAATTTAATGGCCAAACTACCCAGAATCGATAGATAATGGATTACCACATCTACCGATTGTAAAAGACTTAGCCAAAATATATCTATAATCGGTAGACAATAACATTTAATTGGCTTCCGATTACAATGTAGCCCCAAAATTGGATTGTGTCAAAATTCTTAAATTTTCTAATTCTCTACACAAATATAATCGATAGTAAATGTAGTTTATTTAACTTCCGATTACAATCGGTAGTAAATGAACTAACATAATCGGTAGTAAATAAAGTTTGTTTAACTTCCCGATTACAAAGTAGTCCCAAAATTGGATTTTGCCAAAATTCTTAAATTTTCAAATTCTCTACACAGACATAATCGGTAGTTTCATGATGTTCTTTATCTACCGATTGTGGTAGTAGTCCCAAATTCAAAATTTTCAAAAACCAACGGAATTTTGAATTTTTCTATTTTCACAGTCGGTAGTCTCGTGATGTTTATTATCTACCGATTGTACAATCGGTAGTTTCATGATGTTCATTTTCTACCGATTGTGGTAGTAGCCCCAAATTCAAAATTTTCAAAAACCAATGGAATTTGGAATTTCTCTATTTTCACAATCGGTAGGTAGATAATGTTTATTATCTACCGATTGTGATAGTAGCCCCAAATTTTAAATTTCTCAACTTTTACAATCGGTAGTTTCGTGATGTTCACAATCTACCGATTGTGTTAGTAGCCCCAAATTAAAACAAATGAAACTTCGGGTTTCTTTACTTTCACAGTCGGTAGTTGTGTAATGTTTATTATATACCGATTCTGATAGTAGCCCCAAATTTATTTATTTCAAAACAAAGAAAAGAAGAGAAGAACACAATCATAATCGATTGCTAAAACCAATCCTAAACTACCGATTATAGAAGGGCATTTAGGTATTTTCCGAACTATTAGGACATTCCATAACCTTGTCTATGGGTTGGGAATAAAAAATTCGCCCCTAATTCTTTCGGGGTCGCCCCTAAAAATGCTAGGCTTAAAATAGACAATAATCTTATACTAATATATATATACTAATATAAAGAAAAAAGGTATTTTTGGTGAAGCTTCTTTTTGGTTGGTCACAAAAAGACAAAATAGCTTGGTGTCACCCTAATATTACTAATATGACCTTAAATGTCAATCACAACTATATATATGTATTCAAAGGTGAAATTGGACATTCAATCAATGTTTGTATATTCACAGAAATGCCATTGTTTTAAAAATATATCAAAAAATTTAAAAGATATCTTTCAAAATACACACCGGATTTTTGCAAAATTAGTATATTTGGAAAGCTCTTTAAATTATCTACGTAATGAGTACAAATAAGAATATTAAATTTTTATTTTAAGAATTTTTTCATTGCTATCGAATTCGTTATTGTGCATCGCACATGTGGTCTTACTAGTTACAAATAGATCAAATACAGATACATGTTGCGAAATTATTTTCTTAAAAGATAGGTGATCATGTGCATCACTGATAGACACATTTTTGTGTCTGAAAACACTAGGGGTACCAAAATACACCACCAACTTTTTCGTAGGCAATTTGTATGGACAAACTCAACACAACTCCGAGAGTTAAAACTCAATCAAGGAAAGTGTCTAGAGTTAAATCTCTATCTCTCTTGTTATTAGAACATTTACAGAATTGAATCTGTGAACCTAATTACAAAGAGAGTTCTTGGACGGTACCAAAGACCAATGCCCAATGATCAATCAAGTCTTATCAAAAAACTAGGTCGGAGGTATCTACTGTGATTGATCAACGCACAACCTGTGATATTTCAATTATAAAGATAAACAATATAATGCGGAAAAAGAAATAACACAGACACCAGAAATTTTGTTAACGAGGAAACTGTAAATGCAGAAAACCCCCAGGACCTAGTACAGATTGAACACCAAATTGTATTAAGCCGCTATAGACACTAGCCTACTACCAACTAACTTCCGTCTGGAATGTTTTGTTTTTTTTGCTGAATCACCAATTTTTATTAATCAAGGAAGCAGAAATGTTTTACAACCAGAAAATAACTAAATCAAAAAGACTAAAAAGAAATACAAAGAGTTTTTAACAGAATCTGTAGTATTTTCTGTCTGGCATCTCAACTTGGATCAAATGAGTAGGCCTTCCAGTATGATGTTCAATCTCTACTAGCTGAAGATTCACTCCTTTCTTGGCTAAACTATCAGCTGGGAAATTCACTTCTCTATAGCAATGTTCATAATGGATTTGAGACAAGTATTGTTTAGCTGTTAACCATCTTGACTTGAAACACCAAGGCACTGCTTCCTTTTTAAAATCTTCAACCACTGATTTTGAATCTGATCTGATGATTATCTTATCACAGTGTAATCTTACTGCCCATTCTATTGCCCATATAACAGCTAGAGCCTCAGCTATATAATTTGTAGCAATCCCTAGACCACCTGAAATAATAAGTTTGGGGGTATTTGATAGACGCATTTATGTGTCTATTTTCATCTCTATTGTGTATATTGTTAGTACCAATTTTTGTACTTATTTTGGTATTTTATCTCTTTGTAGGTGTTTTTGGAGAAATAAGCTTTTGCAGCGAAATTGGCTCGAAAAGTTGATAAATGCAACCCAAGGGACGAGTGTTATGCGGACTCCAGCAATGGATAAGGGGTAACCTTTCCCCTTCACGTTCAAATTCTGAATTTGGGCGGGAAAATATAAACACATTCCTGGTAGTTTTGGTGATCATGATTTGGAGGAGTTTGAGGTCGACTAAACCTATGATTTTCATAGGGTAGACTCCTTATGGGTCTAGGAATCTAACATGGGTGTTGAAATCGATTAAACTGGGCTCAATCGACGGATTTTTATCTCAACATCAAAATATGGAAAGTAACGTGTGTGACCGATTTTAGGAAATTTTAGAGAGATTAAAGTGCTATAAACCTTCCCAAAGATTGGTATCCATCTAAGGAAGAGTTTAGAATCAAAAGGAAAGCTCAGAAACGCGTAGAAATTCTAAAACAAGAAATTGCCGCAACTTTGCCGTGAAGAGAAAGGAAGAGATTTTGGAGAGATTTAATCGCTCTTTTTGATATAAATAGATTGGTTGGGTCATATAGAAGGGGTGTCGAAAGTTAGGGAAAGTTTAGAACACGACAGAGCCGAGAAATCAAAGGTGCAGGAAACTGGGTTCTGCTGCTGCTGAAGAACACGAAGAACATTGACCCACACAGAACAGTTGCAAAGAAGTATCGTTGTTCAACAGCAGAACACGGTTATCGTTTATAAACAACACTTCAATTGTAACGGTGACTTCTGTAACGACTATAAAGCGTTGCAGATTCGCTGTATTATTATTCTCCTTCAATAAAAACACCTTTTGAGCCATGTTTCTATCTTTTGAGCATGTTTTTACCATGAGGAGCTAAACCCCTTAGCTGAGGCAACGGAGGAAGCCATTGTTCCATGAAAAGTGGTATATTTCTATTTTAATTATTTTTGCAATCTTTTACATGATTAATTGCATAAAACTAATATTGGAAAATTGATTTTTATTGAGTGATTGTGATTTGTTTTGATGGAACATGCTTAGTGTTAAACTTTTGATGTTTCATGCTTGATGCTTACAATTGATACTTCAAAAATCTATTAGAGGCAATAAATTAGAATCACTTTAAAAGCAAAGAATTGCATGAATATTGATTAGATTGAATCACTTAATTGGTTAATGGTGGAATCCAAAGTCTCGGTGTCTTTTTTATAATTTTGATACAACTTTATTTGAGTTATCGAGTTTAATTTAAGTCTAAAAAAATCCTTCACAAGTCCGAGTTGAACGAATCTTATTACCACTTTTTCTACAACAATTAAAACCAGGATTTCCTGCTGCAGCACCATCACAACAAAACATTACAAAACCTCTTGCAGGATTTAGCCAGAAACATTCTTTAATAGTTGTAAATTTGGTGCTTCTAGGAGCTAAATGGAAGAAATTTAGAATAATTGAGTCATAGTCTTGATTCCATCTAGTTCCCTTCATTCTAAAACCTCAATGATAAACTAAGTTTAGAATTCTGCTCTTAATTGAATTTTCATCTGGCTTTGCATTCTCAAACATAATTCTATTTTTCAGAAACCACAGTTCCCTCATTGTAGCAAAAGCTGCTGTAAGCCAAATTTCTTTAAAAATTGGACTTTGATGTTTTGCAAGCTGAATAATGTTATCAAAGGATGAAGGAATGGAGAAGTGAAAGATGTTACCTAGCCATTGCCATATTTTAAGACTGAAGCTGCAGGACCATAAAAGATGTGCCATACTATCTTGATCTTGTTTGCAGACACAACACATGGAGACCATAGAATAACCTTGAGCCACTCTCTTTTGATCATTTACAAAAATCCCCTGCTAAATTTTCCAGACATTGCTAGCAATACCAGGATGGAGAAAATACTTCCATATTTGAATAGGCCAATGGAGTTTTGGTTCTTTGAATCTGATGACATTCACTGCTGATGCTGTAGAGAAGTTACCCTTTATATCACCACACCAGACAATTGTATCTTGAGCACCACTTACAATAGGTAATGGTGAGTTGATATAACTCTGTAATTCAACAGGAATATGCCATATGCCATTATGTAATAAATCCTTCACTTTCATTTGTAGATTATTTTTGACATAATTAGTAAAACCAATAGTTTCAATTAGAGGAAAATCACCAGTCCAAGTGTCAAACCAAACTGAGATATAATGTCCATTGCCAATAATCCATCTGATGTTTGCTTTAAGTGATTGCCATGCCCATTTTAAACCTGGCCACACTGAAGATAATTTCCATTGAGATATCCATTGTCCATTTTTATCTTTGAATTTTGCTGCAAAAAACATTTCCCATTCTTCCTTAAAAGTTAAGAGATTCCACATCATCTTCATTAATAATGCCTTGTTGAGATCAGATAGTCTTCTAATGCCCAAACCACCTTCATCAAAAGGAGTGCAAACTCTTCTCCAAGAAATAATTGCAAATTTCCTAATTTCTCCATCACCAGACCATAAAAAATTCCTCATAATTTTCTCACACTCCTTGATTACAGAGCATGGCCATTTATATACAGCCATGTTATAGATTGGAACACTGCTCAGAACAAACTTAACTAGACACAATCTATCATGGAATGACAAGAGCTTTCCTTTCCAAATTGCCAAATAGTCTTGCATCATTTCAACCATTAGCCATACAGTAGTTGTTTTAATTCTTCCTGAATGAATAATGACCCCCAAGTATTTATCTGGAAATAAAGTTAAATCCATCTGCAATATACTGGAAATTTGATTCTTTTGCACTAAGGAACATCCATCAACAAAGCATTTACTTTTAAGTTTATTAAACACTTGACCAGAGCATCTTTGATAATCTTCAAGAAATTGTAAGAGATTTTGTAAACTCCTTTTTGAACCATTACAGAAAATAAAAACATCATCAGCAAATAAGAGATGTGTAGGAGATATACCATTCCTTATTACCATTGGCTGTAGTTTGTTTTTCTCCACCAGATTTTGTAATCCTTTACTCAAAACCTCCTTCATCAAAACAAAAAGAATGGGAGACAATGGATCACCCTGCTTCAAACCTCTATACATTAAGAAAAAAACCATTTGGTCCTCCATTGACTATAACAGAAATTTTTGCAGAAGATAACAGTTCTCTTAACCAATCACACCAAGCAACAGAAAAACCATATTGTTGAAGAACTTTGAATAAGAATACTGATGTAATTTTAGATAGTGGTAAGAATGAGTTCGTAAGACTTGTGAAAGCAATTGAATTTAGATTTATTTAAACTAAAAGTAGAGAAAATTTTAATCCAAATTTGTTTTTTTTAGAGTGAAAATAACCAAGACACTAGATTCCACTATTACACATGAATAAATGATGATAAAAATTCCAAAACTCTAATTTTTTTTAAAATTTCTTTTTCTTAATTCACAAATTATCAAGCATATTCTCAAACATTAATTGTATCCCTTAAGCATAGATTATCTAATCAAAGCATAACCTATCTAATTGAATCACAACTAATTAGGAAAAATTATGCAAACAATTAAAATTCTATAAAGTAGTGATTGAGTGAATTATAAAATACAAATTAGAGAAAAATAGAATGGTTACCAATTATTCATGCATAAATAGCTTCCTCCGTGCCTTGATTACGCGAGAATTAGCTCATCATTATCATGGAAACATGCTCAAAATTCATCTTTATTAATGCTCAAAAATGGTTCACAAATGATGAAATGGGAGAAAAATGAATAAAATCGGGTTCTGTAACACTTATATTTGTTACAAAATCAATTGTTACAGAAAACGATAAAGGAATACCGTCACTGGCACTATTGAAGAACGACGGTCTTTAAGGGTCTTATGTTCTTCGTACCTTCTTCACCAGCAGAAAAATTGTTTTTCCTGCAACTTCGATTTTTCGATTCTGTGCTGCTCCCAACTGCTCCCAATTCTCTCTACTCCTTTCCTCTACATCCCAGAAGCTATTTATAACCCAGAAGCTCCTCCAAATCTCGCCAATTACTCCTAACAATCTTCACAGTAAAGAAATATTATTCTCGGTAATAATTTATTATTTTCTTTCTCTACGTGATATGAAATGTTCTGTTTATCTCTTTACGCTTCAAATATCCCTCAGTCAATGCAGAATAACATCCCAGGACAATATATCTTCCAATCAATGAGTGTCTTTCAAAATATTTCAAAAATATATTCCGAGAATAATACACCCTCTGTTTGATGAGATTCTGTGATTTAATTGAAATGAATGCACTTACCACCTCTATTGTGATCTAACAGGCTGGTACATATCCGAAACAAGATGAAAATCTGACTGAATCTTCCTCAAAATACCAAAAATCAAAAGCGCAGGAACTGGAAATTTAAATCCAGAATTCCCGCCAAAATTTTCTTTTTCAAACGATGAAGGTGAAGTGCCCTGAATCCAAAACGCGGGTGCCTTTAACAGCTCGACTGCCTTGGGGGCGCCCTTATCCATTTTTAGGGTGCCTTTAGTAATTTTGGTGGGTGCCTTTAACACTTTTTCTGGGGTGTTTTCAACATTTTTTCGGGGTTCCTCCGGTGTATTTCTGGGGTGCTTCCGGTGCATTTCTGGGGTGCCTTTAGTACTCTATCCTTGGGTGTAAAGCACCAATTTACGAGCCAATTTCGTCGCAAGAGCTTATTTCTCTAAAAATACCTACAAAGACATAAAACACCATAATAAGTACAAAAATGGGTACTAATAATATATACAATAGAGATGAAAATAGCCACATAAACGCGTCTATCAAATACCCAACTTACTGAATCATAAGCTTGAGTGATATCAAGTTTTAAACTGACATTTCCTCCTCTCCTTTTCTTTTTCATTTCATTGACTAATTCTGAAGCTAAGAGTACCTTCTCATGAATGCTCCTGCCTTTAATATATGCAACTTGTTATGGAGAAACTAACTTGTTCATCAAGCTGGACATTCTCATGGATAAAATTTTGGTGAATACTTTAAAACTAAAATTACTCAAGCCAATTGGTCTAAACTGATTAGGCTTTTTAGCACTTTGACATTTAGGTAATAAGACCAGAAAATTGGAATTGATGCCTTTTGGGATATATTTTCTGCTCAAACAATATTGCACAGCATTGATAAAATCATCTTGAATAATATGCCAGCATGCTTTGTAAAATATACCTGAAAAACTATCAGGGCCAGGTGCACTTTCTCCATCCATTTCAAAGACTGCATCTTTAATCTCATCTGCTTCTGGAATAACTTCTAGAATAAATTGGTCATTTGCAGTTATTAATTTTGGTATTGACTCAAGAATAGAATCATTAACTTCAACTTCCTGATATTGAAATCTTTTTTCAAAGAAATCAACTAAAATGTCAGCTATCTTATTCTAGTCTGAAATCAAGTTGCCATTATATTAGTATGGAAAAAGTTTGCCCAATTTCAGAATAGCAATTCTTGTTTGCCTAATCTTGATATTAGTATGGAAAAAGTTTGTATTAGATGAACCCTCCTTTACCCATTTAATTCTGGATTCTTCTTAAGCATTGTATTATACTGCACTTCCCTTGAATGATATTCATTTTGAGCTAATACTAAGTCTTCAAAAGCTTGTTCATTATGAGGATGAGCATCAGAATTTAACATTTTTGCTTTGACATTTTCTTATGCTTCTTGGATCTTTAATTTCACATCACCAAAAACTTTCCAATTCCTTTCTTTAAGAATATGCTTGAGATTTTTTAGTTTTGTCATGAAAATATAAGGAGCATCACCATGTACTTTCTCTGCCCAACTGTCTTCCACCACTTTCATGAATGTTGGATGTTCTAGCCACATCTTTTGAAATCTTAGAGGAGCATTTTTGGCTTTGGAACACTTGCACAACCACCCAGTAATGGTGCATGATCTGATGCAATTTTGAGCCCAACTTTATATCCCCAGTCTCCAAACATTTGTAACCACTGCATATTAAAAACAACTCTATCTAGATCACATAGTATTCTTTGACGGCCCTGTTGACAATTGGACCAAGAGAATTCTAAGCCAATCTTAAGAGCTTGCAGAAGTTCACATGTATTGATGCAGTCATTAAAATCAGTTATAGATATTCTTGAAGGTGATCTACCACCTACTTTTTCCCCAATTGATAAAACAGCATTGAAGTCACCTAATATAGCCCAAGGTTTTTTGAGTTCACTGATAAGTTGCATTTCAGACCATAAGTCCACCTGGATTAATGAAAGTTAATCATTAAGGACTGAAAAAAAGAGAAGTAAAATCGAAATCAGCACCTTGAATGATTGTCTGAGAAACGCTCAGATTGACAATTGGGTAGAAAAAATTCGCCGAGTCTATCGCCGATTTACACCGATTCGCAGAGCTCAACTCACCTCAAATTTAAGAAAAAATTCGCCGAGTCTCCGTCTGGAATGTAGTTGAGCCCTAAAAGGTATCCCACCGATTAAGGTAAAGTCGCGCTCTTTACACCTCTTGAATCCCAGCAGGACTCTGCGCAATTGATTCCTTTAGATGATGTCACACCAACTAAGAGTTGCTTCAAATAAATTGAAGACTTTAAACCAAATCTTCCTCCCACAGATTAACCTTATATAATTGATTTCCTGATTACGATCGAAACGGATGATTAAAGCAAACGTAGGATCAAGGTGATGGAAATCGATAGCAATTTGACATAAGTCTAGCTATCCTCAAAATCCGGATTTATGCAACCCGAAGTGCAGCCGAGATTATTATTCACCTCACAAGTATAAAAGTTGCGGAATCACAAAGTTGATACGAAAATAACTTTGTGATTTCAATCTATCTTGTTCAAGTGATAAATCAACAATCGAAAAAGATCAAGATACTCAAGTTATCAAGATAAAAGATAACTAGACATGGCTTCATTAATCCCAATGAAGTCTCTGATAGTCGCTAAACCCTAAAAGGGTTTCTGGAGAGGACTACTCTAGATACAACAAGGACACACCAAAAAGTAATGTCAGGATTCAAAGATCCCAGATGCCAAGGGTTCCCCTTATATATACATTAAAAGCATAGGTTGCTTTAGGTTTAAGCTAAGATATCTTTGGAACCAAGCAAACAATATTCACCGTTAGATGAAAACTTTGAATCTGATTCACATAAACAAGATATACACTCTGGTTAGGTAAACCGTAATCGAATTGTGTACAAAGACTATTTCCAACATGGTTAACTGAAACTAGATAGTTTGAACTTCAAATCTTAACACTCATTTTCATGAACACAAAGACATTGATCTTAAGTCACAATCATGTGATCAAATAAGTCTAGTGCTTTTCGAGAATTGATCAAATGCAAATCATCCCATATAAAAAAATTAATCGCAACTGAATCATAATCGACATAGTTGGTAAATGCACAAAGTACAAATACATGAGTCGTTCGTGAATCGGATGAGTCATGGTACGTGGACCGGTTTGCAAACTTATTAGCAAAACTGAGTTCCGGAGTTGACAGAATTTTTTCAGTTCACGTACCGGTTTGCAAACTTAGGTGCAAAACTGAGTTCCGGAGTTGACAGAACTTTTTCAGTTTGCGAACCAGTTTGGAAACCTTAAGACTTTACCGGTTCCGGTTCACAAAACCTTTTCAGTTTGCATACCAGTTTAGGTACTAAAATGGTTCAGGAACATAGAATTATATTGGTTTGCATACCGGTTTGGATACTTAAACCCGGTTCCCTTACCACAGGTCCAAAATGGTTTGCATATGAATATGCATACCTATCCGGATTACGAAACAAACAGATTTTCCCTTGATGTGCATACGAATATGCGTATCACACAAATCTGTAAGTCGATATATAGCTACTACGCTACGTGTACGAGTACATGTAATACGGCTTCAGACATATAATAGTTATCTCAGTTTATAAGACTGATAACACTGTCTTGTATTCCGAATATAGTAGTTCTATATTTTTCTCTAAATCAATTCGAAACATTCCCGAATAACATCAATGACACATATCACTGTTCCATGCTATTGTCGAATGATAAACTTGAGTCATGATTTTGGTTCCGAAAAATAAATTTTTCTCCACCGAAATTGATCAAGTATGTACTAATGTTCATTAAGCCTAGTCATTATATTTCGAGAAATTCGTAAACTAAATAATTAATTCTCGACTCAAAATTCTTGTTTATGCAAGATAGTCTAATTAGTTACGCGACAAACGTCTCAAGGATAGAAAAGTGAATATAACTTGAGAAATAGGTGGTTCAGTCTTCACTTACCTTTTGTTGATGAAATTCTCCAAAAGATTTGGTTGATCTTCGCCTTCAAACGGTAGAACGCAAATGATCATTGGTTCGTTTCTAAACTACCTCTATCCTAGACCGAGACTTAACTAATTGCAGACTAGAAATCAAGATATAGTTTTGACAACTAAATTTGACAACCAGCTTGAGATATCAACACTCGTGAGTTCGACCGAGCAATGCTCTAATAGTGTTGATTTGATCTCAATTATATATTTTGTTAGTTCCTATTTTTGTATTTATTTTGTGTATTTGTAGGTGTTTTCGAGAAATAAACATGTGTGGAAATATTGACTCGGAAAAAGTGGTGTTTGCACCCCCAGAGAAAATTGTTAAAGGGGACACCCAAAAAAGTTAAAAAGGCACCTCTGAAAATTGATAAAGGCATCCCAGAAATTGATAAGGGCACCCCACTGCTATGGGCACTCCGGAAATTACTAGAAGCACTCCATCTTCTTTGTTTGCATTGGCGGGAAAAATTTAGTCGTCTGTGAAGAGTTTTTGGGAGATTTTATCGTTCACTTTCATATTTTTGGATTGGTATTGACTTGTTACCATAAAACATGGATGGTAAATGAGTTGTTCACGAAAAAAAAATGAGTTTCTATCACTGTCTCGTTTAAACGGAAAAGACGGGTTTCTGGTTCATATATTGGAAAGAATTCACAGGATTGTCCGTGTTAATTGGAATACTTCATGTGTTTATCTCCATCTTAGATGTGAAGCAACGTGTTGGAGTGAGTTAGCTGGAAGGGAATAGATGTAGTAGGGTAAAAACTGATTCTGGATAAAAGAGTAAAAGTGGGTAGGTTGATGAGAAACGAGTCTAGACCCTAAACAAATGTATTGTGCATGAGTACTTTAGATTCGAGAGATCAATCTGTAAAATTCTGGCCTAAACCAAGAAATGGCCGTTCCAGTCTTGCTTCGGTCACAAAATGAAGGAGAATGGTTGATTTTAGGGAGGGAAGCAGGGAAGTTGTTGTGATCAGTGAGACAGGATATGTAAGGTGTGCTTGTGTATGACTTATCTCAGGAGATGGAACTTTCTTACAAGAATGGTAAGATGTAAGTTTTATGTGTTGATTGTCCTATTCAATATATTGAAAATCTATTTTACAATAAGTCATAGTTGAACACCTTAATCTCGTAGAAAGTGGAGGTTGTGAAGTAGTGGAGGTTGCGGGGATCATGTGAAAGTGATGAGAATCATGTTCCTATTGTCAACGAGGGACATTCTGATTATGCATCCACTACTCCTTTACTCATCAACTGTCCGCATTCTTGACACTTTCTCATTATGGGTGTGTTGCATACCGCACACTGTAGGCCGCCAGACCAATACTCCGATGAACATCCCCCATTTGTGACATTTTTGATATCTCGAGTGAAAGATTGTAGAAGAAGTCGACTTGCTCGGCTAACCTGACCTGCATGACTAGACTGACATACCTTGGCCGGTAGGTCGTGTTATGGAACATGATTATTTCAACAACTCTTTTTGACTGAAGAGTAGTTGTGAGAGATGGACAAGAAGACGTGATTGTATAATCAACAAAATATGTGGTATTGAACGTGCATGTAAGGCATGGACCAATCACGTGTGAGTTATGCTACATGTAGGTAGTATCAAGACAAGCCTCGCGTGGCTTTCCAAGAGAAGCACTCAAAGACGTGGTGCTCTCGATTAGGTTAAATAAAACCGATATACATAATGTATTGTTATTAGGTTTTAAACAAACCGATACATGTGATGTATCGTTCATAATAAACGATTAGGTTCTGCCGTAAATTCTCTAATATTAATGTTTAAAATATTTGGCACATGCGACTTACACGGTCAGTCTTAAATGTTTTCTATATAATTTTAAGAAGCCTAAACAGCACTCTTTGGTCGACCATTGGTTGTTGCACATGTAAGTTATGGACGATGTGATTGGTCCGTTGAGAAGAGCGACTACTGGTAGCAGTCACGACATCTCATTGGTCGACCCAGATTATATCTAGATCGGTCAAATCAGCTATCTAAGTCGAGCGGTCGATATGAATCCGTGACTGTCATGGGCGGCATATATGACCTAATAAAGTTTTTGAAGCATCTCGACTAGCCCACTTTGGCTAGCTATTGGGAGCGGAGCATGCATGCTGCGAGCGATCTTATTGGCTGAGAAAATAAAAGGGCGAGAGGTGATCGCCATAGAGTCTGGTCGGTCAAGCATGGGAGGAGTTAAGCTAGTTAAGTTGGTTAAACTGACCGGCCAAGTTGGATGGTTGTGATCGCTTTGCTAATTTGACAATCAACAAATAGGAATTTATATCTCTATCTCTTAATTCAATCTGTAATCAACAACTAGGAATTTGCAAGCCCGATTGAATATAAGAGAAATAACTTGAATGGTACCAAAGACCAATGTTTAAGGATCAATCAATTTCAATCAACAACCAAAGGTTGGATTTCCCAATTGATCGATTCGACGCACAACCTGTGATATTTCAATTATATAACAAAATATAATACGGAAAAGAAATAACACAGACACCATAATTTTGTTAACGAGGAAAACCACAAATGCAGAAAACCTCCGGGACCTAGTCCAGATTTAAACACCACACTTTATTAAGCCGCTACAGACACTAGCCTACTACCAATGAACTTTTGACTGGACTGTAGTTGAACCCTAATCAATCTCACACTGATTCAAGGTACAATTGCGCTCCTTACGTCTCTGATCCCAGCAGGATACTACGCACTTGATTCCCTTAGCTGATCTCACCCACAACCAAGAGTTGCTACGACCCAAAGTCGAAGACTTGATAAACAAATCTGTCTCACATAGAAAAGTCCATAGGAATAGATAAATCTGTCTCCCACAGAAATACCTACGAGTTTTGTTCCGTCTTTTGATAAATCAAGGTGAACAGGAACCAATTGATATACCAGACTTATATTCCCGAAGAACAACCTAGAAATATCAATCACCTCACAATAATCTTAATCGTATGGTAGCGAAACAAGATATTGTGGAATCACAAACGATGAGACGAAGATGTTTGTGACTACTTTTTATCTTGCCTATCGGAGATTAAATCTTGAACCAATCTTAAAGAAGATAGTACTCAAACACAATAGAAACAACAAGATCAGATCACGCAACTACAGAGAAAATAGTTGGGTCTGACTTCACAATCCCAGTGAATTTTTTAAGTGGTTAACCTATAGGGTTTCGTGAAAAACCTAATGTTAAATGAGAATTGACTCTAGCTTATACAACTAGTATCACACAGGAGGTGTGGGGATTAGGTTTCCCAGTTCCTAGAGTTCTCCTTTATATAGTTTTCAAATCAGGGTTTGCAATCTACGTTACCTTGGTAACAAAGCATTCAATATTCACCGTTAGATGAAAACCTGATTAGATTCAAGCTAATATCTTTTAACCGTTAGATCGAACTTAGCTTGTTATACACAAATGAAATTTACCCTCATTTAGGTTTATGTAACCGTACCTAAACGTGTACACCATGTTGGCTCAACCGTAGTTAACCGAGGTTAGCTATATGAACACTCTCATATCAACCATATTCATCTTAACCATAACTAGTTCAAATGACTCAAATGAAACTAGTTAAAGAGTTGTTCAATTGCTATATTCTCATAGAAGTATACAAGAACACAACCGAAGAAAAATTGGTTTGATCACTCGAATCAATTCATCAACATTATAGCCACGGTTTGCAAAGAATGCATTCCTTAATATATAAAGATATTAGTTCATGAACAAACCAATTCTAGAACTTTAACCACTAAAGTATGCAAACGGGTACGCATACTTAAGTAGCCGGTCTGAGTTTGGGTTCGCCAGTATGCGAACGGGTACGCATACTAAAGTACACTTCCAAAACACAACAGAAATCCCATACCTATACCTTACGCAAGTATGCGTACCGGTATGTGTACTTGGTACACGGAGTTTCACAACTATAAGTACGCATACGGGTATGCATACTTTAGTTCTGGTCATGGATCACATACATGCAAGAATGCACACTATGTTTATAATCCAATGATGGTTAAGTATTCTAATCTCTATTTCAATCATTGAAACTTTCTTAGAGGGTGACAATAGCCATTTTTACACACTATTAGCATCAAATCAATTTTCAAGATATTGAAATAATCATAACGAAACATTCCAAGCCTACATCAAATGATTGTATCACACAAACCATGTAAGATGTTACGCGGCGATTTTCACATGATCATCTTTTGACTTTCGTCAAGAATATAAGATGAACTTCGTTGAAGCGAAAGCTTACCAACACATATTCCAAGAAATATGTAAGCGAGTTAATCTCAGCTCAAAATCTCAAATGTGTATAATCGAAAACCATAAACGACCTTTGTCTTAATATAGGAGATAGAGTAGAAATCGACTTTCCAAGTGATAGATGAGTTTTAGTCGCCACATACCTTTTGTTGATGAAGTTCCATAAGATCGCCTTAGTAGTTCTTCGTCTTCAATTTATGAACGTCGTGAAGTCTAATTCTCAACTACATAATCTATCCTAGTCCGAGACATCACTATAAGTAGACTAGAAATCAAGACTTATAGTTTTGATCACTAACATTGACAAACAAGCTTGAGATAGCAACGCTTGCTAGTTCTACCAAGCAATGCTCTAACAGATATGTTGAGTTATGATAAAGGCTTTTCGTTTAATTTAATAAACTCGTTTTTCGGGTAAGATAAATCTGAATCAATAACTTAGATTCAGATTCACAACTATCAGATTCGGATATCAAAGAAATCTAATCTAAGTCGGATCCCAGTCGATCAAGATGTGTACATAAATCACGAGATACGAAAACCAATAAGAAAAAATCTTCTTGTTTTCAAATCTTTAATTAATTGCCTTCTTATATACCCGCACAACATAAACTTGAATCCTATTGTGATCAATCACGCACAGAATGGAGTCTGTTAACGATGGATTATCACAAGATATATTTAGATCTAAAAATAGTTCTAAAGATCCCGTCAATACTTTGATCTAGTTTGAGTGACCCTTATGTCAGAAGAGAAGGCTCTCAAGAATAATCAAACTAAGTACAATCAAAGTTTCAACAACCATTAGTCAATCAAATCAATAATCGAAAACTAAAATAACCATGCAATTATCTACTTTCCCACCAACGGTACTCGTAGAGCTTCTTGATCCCACATAACTCTTTAAACGAGCGGTCATAAGAGATTTCGCCTAATTAGGGTACTTTCCTCTCCGGATAGACAACTCTAACAGAAACAACACAAGTGAAGTGTGCCTGGCTCTGAGGATAGTTTGCTGGAAATGCAAAATCAAATATTTATGGAGCAAGGTTGTTTGGAAAACAAGGAAATTCCAAAACCGAAAATATTCTCAAGATATGCAATAAGTACCTAATTTCGGTTTTCCTATTTCCAGCTAATATCCAACCTGTAATTCCGAAATCTCTCATTAGAAAATATCTAATATTAGTTTAGCACTTAACTAATATAACTTTCAAAAAGTTTTGTTTATTTGCTGGAAATCAAAAGCATATAATCAAAAATTCTTAATTAAAAGACTCTCAATATCTTGGGATCACCTTGAGTATCAAGGAATATCTTTGGACAATAAAAGATAAGAATTATACTCATGTCTAAATTATGTCGACATCTGGAACTTTCCTAATTGGCAAACCCTAATTCCAAACTCTCAAAAAACTATAAAGTAATATGTGAATATGAAGGATCGGTTTTTCTCTTGGGACCGGTTCTACCATGACTCATAACATAGGTTAAGATCGGTTCTACCAAGACTGTAAGATAGGTTGTACCATGATTCCAAACAATATCTAGGATCGGTTCTACCATGTATCCCAAAATATGTAAGGATTTGTTTTACCAAGGTTCTCAACATAAGTCAAAATCGGTTCTACCGCATATCCCAAACTAGGTAAAGATAGGTTCTACCATAGCTCTCAACATAAGTCAAGATCGGTTCTACCAAAGTTATTACCCATGTTTCGAATTGGTCATCCAATAGATTTTTCAATGAAAACAGGACCAAACTTCCTTTAAACATGTGTAATCAAACATAGTTTCCTAGGATGAAATCACACCTATATCAAATGCACAATCGAGTAACGAGTTACATAGATTATGTCGATGTCACATTTACAAAGTTCAAAAGATAAACGTTTTACTTCGTAATCAAATATTCATCATCGACACTTTAATCATACTAAAATATCAAGTCTAAATCACTTGATCATAAATCACTTGTTTAGTCCATATATTTATCCTCATTTTTGTCATAAAAATGACAAAAAAATTAATAAACATAAGAGCAAACCGAAAGGATCTTACAAATCAATAAGACTTATACAACCTATAAGAGTTAAGCACGTAGGTTTCTCATACAATTTTAGATAACTAATACTAAAACCAAAACTACCTAAGTAATCATTTATTAAGTATGTTATCAAGGAAACTTGCCCAGAGCAATTTCCCCTTAGTCCGATTGATCAACCAATATTACTTAGTTACAACCGAACCGATTATGTATGTATAATCGCTTTATTTGATAAGACACAAAAAGAGATCGGAATTAACTCAATTTCTCTTATTAGGTTCCAATTATTCATGGAATAACTTAGATCTTCTTTTAGATAAGACAAAAACTAAGTTAGTGTTTGTACCCAGAAATATTTCCAGGCACTAAACACGATGATTTTGGTGATGATGATGAAAACTAGGGTTAATAACACAAAACAAACAGGAATAACAGAGACAAAAATTTAACGTGGTTCGGCAAGTGTTGCCTACATCCAGGGACGAATCCCCGAAGGGAGAGAGATTTTATTGATGTATGGATTACAATGATTTCTGATCCCTTTTAGGGTTTGCTGGTGTATTTTTCATCTATCAGGGCCTCTCCATTTAGGGTTATAATTTTTCCCTATTTATACAGTTGAATATATGGGTTAAACCCTAATTTTGAGATAAACTTCCTGTGCAAGTAACTTGGTCAGCAAGTCATCCAGAAACTTCCAGAATCTTCTTCCAGGGTTATTGCATTGGGTCGGTGGAAACTGGCCAAATAGACATGGGCTTGCGGGTTTGACCAACGACCTTGACTTTGACAAGAAGGGTTGACTTTCGATGTTGACCGCGACTATCGATCTTTGACTGGCAGACTGCCTTGACTGGAGACTGGATGGAGGATAGCTGGCAGCTCGGCTGAGTACTTAGCTGGAAATTGGTTGGTAGCACCCCTGGAAACATGACTTCGACAATTGACCGACGGTTGACTGAAGGTTGACCGTTGACCGAATATTGACTTTGACCGTTGATCGGGAGTTGACTTTATGACTGACTGGAAGGCTGGCGGGATGTGTTGGTTGGTTGGATGGTGGTCCTAACAACATTCTGGCCCAATATATGGCAATTTTATCATGGTGCAAACAGTTAGTTAACTAGTTTTTCTTATTAAGGAATCGACTAGACTTGAATAATCGAATCCTAACTTTTGAAAAGCCTGAACTAAGAAGAGATTTAACTTAGTTACTCTTATCAGGAATCAAAGAGACTAAAACAAATGATCCCTATTTTATTAAGAAAAAACAATTGATACCAATCAATAAATAATATACCAATTCAATAAGTCAAGAATATAATTGACATAGTTTTTCTTAACCGGAACAATTGAAACACAACAATCGATCCATACAATCATAGAAGAAATATCAATCGTACCGAATTTCGTTAAGCAAAAGAAAAATATATGCAATAAAATCAAGCTTTTCTTAACATAATAAACGATTAACTAACACAAAAATCGTATCTTATGTTTCTACATGACAAACTAAGATCAAAATTAACTTTGTTTTCATATCAGGAAACATTATAAGCATAATTATTCCCCTGGTTTCTACAACCACTCTCCGTACAAAGGTATATCATTAAGCACCAGTTCAATAAGAACTCTCCCCCTGATAAGTTTTCATTCCCCTGCAAAAAAGAAGAACAACAAAAAAACAACCTTTACCAGAGAAAGGTTGAAACCGATTTTAGCTATTACGTGCAAATAGTAAAAGCCTAAAGCGAAACTCATATGTTATGCTAAGTACACAACTTATGTAAACATAAATCGATAATATCATCAATGTGACTTTCTCACATGAGTTTACTAGTATCTCTTCATGATCCTTTGATAAAGCCTGCCTAAAAAGGCTAGAACTTAATCCCCCCAAATCAAAAAGTCACACAAATCATAAGAGATCACCATAATATGAGACCGGAAATTAGGGTTAGTGAAAACTGAAATAACATCTCAAAATCCGAAAGCAAGGCATAAATATATTCATTCACACAGGCTATGCAATCATAATAACCATTAAAAAGAATGATCAAAGGATTTTAAATAAAAGCATAATCATTCATATTATTGATAGTTTTGAATAGACTTTACACAAATACCGAAATAAATCAACAATTGATTAGTCTATTCTTATTTAGATCTTTGAACCGTCATTCTCAAAGATCATCCTCAATATCCTCAAATTTTTCTGGATCCTCATCCACAGAATCACGACTGATTTCCCGAATTCGACACACAGTACCTTGATTATGTTCATAGGCTAAAGCATTAACCTTTAGATTAATATTACAAGTGTTAGAGCATAGCTCAGTTGAACTCACCATGCATTGGTATGTCAAGTTTGGTTGTCATATTTTTGTATCAAAACTCATCTAAAGTCGCTTGATTAAATACTAGAGTCAACTTCGTTTAGGTTAGACTAGAAAGTCTAGGAATGTTGAGACATACAAGTTTTGATCCGAAGACCTGAAGAATGTGAAGAAGTAACGAACTACAACAACGACATCATCCTTCCACTTGAGGTTAGTAATATTGACTTGAACTATTTCATTCCTAACGTTCTTTCAAGTAGTGCTATATTGAAAACATTACTGAGAAGCTGTATATACTGTACATATTGTATATGATACTCTAGTGATGTGACATGATCATAATAGTATGATCATAATATTAAGGAATTAGACTACGAAGTATAACGCTTATCTTTTGAACTTCGTAGATATTACATCGACATAATCTTGTATATAGTGTTATGATTATGTGTTTGGGTTGTGGTGAAGATTTCATCCCAGGAAACAATGTTTTACATTTGTTTAAAGGAAGTACATTCATGAACTTGTTTCGTGAATCGAAATGGAAATCAATAGACTTATTGGTCCGGCTATTCATTGCATATCTTTGGATGACCAATATGTATGAAATGGTAGAACCGATTGTTAATGGTGGTTTTTAGTATAGGGTGAAAACTGTAAAAATCTGCCTACCTGACCCAGCATCAGAAGTAGTAGACCTTGATATGTCTATATTCCGCAAGGAATTTGAAGAATATATCAGAATTTGATGAGTGCCTATGTCTCTCTTCATATTATATCGAAACTGAAGCTCCTAGATGAATTGTTCACTAGTATAGAGCCTAATGAGTATTTAAGCTCCTAGTTGCATTACTCACTAATGCCGGAGCCTGTATTTAATGCGATGTCATCTTGTAAAGGAATAAAGGCCATTTAAAAGTGATGAGTGCATAAACCTCTTCGCTCATAGATGTATTGAACAATTCAATATATTTGTATATATATATATATAATTCACTCAGAATGGTGCAATCCCAAATATTCTATGAATTTTATTTTCCACCAGCATTATTAACTAATGCATTGCCTGCCTAGTATTTTCCTACGCTATGTTCCCAGCCAAACTCTTAATATTGGCATGACATGACGATTAATGCTCACTCGCAGCGGAGTAGCATGAATCTCCCGAAGTGTCAGTATCGAGACTTGTATGAAAACACTTGATAGACGCATTTATGTGTCTATTTTCATCTCTTTTGTGTATAGTGTTAGTACCCATTTTTGTACTAATTTTGGTATTTTATCCCTTTGTAGGTGTTTTTGGAAAAATGGGCTTTTGCGGCGAAATTGGCTCGAAAAGTGGTTTTTGCGCTCATGGGAGAAAATTACTAAGGGGCACCAAACTTACTAAGGGGTACCCACTTGGTATTCGCACCTCTGGTCTGGATAAGGGGAGGTCATCCCCTTCATTTGAACTCTAGTTTTGGCGGGAAAACAAAATTACACCTGCGCAACTCTCTGGCGAGACTTTGGGTGAGATTTTCTCGGTGATTTCTTAGCTTTTGGGTCTGCATGAAGTGGTGGGATTAAAACAGAGCCGGTAGATGAGTTCTTAACGTGAGAAAAGCAAGTTTCCATTTTTATTTTTCTCAAAACAGGAAAAAAATATTACGGTGAAGTTTGGTTCTATATTTGGATAGGAGAAGATATTCTCACAGGTTTTTGTTACCAAGCTTGAAGAGATATCAATTAGAGAAGTTTTGAGTTGAAAAAGGAAAAAGAATACGCGTGAAGATTAAACAGGGAAGAAAAAATACCGTATCGTGCTGTGGAGGAAAAAAAAGATTTTTCGGACGGATTTAAATAGCCTGTGGGGTATATATAGGGTGGTGAGAGTCCTAAGAAGGAGAATGAACACTTTAGGGGAAGTTTAGAGCACTCGAGAAGCGAAGAAAATCGAGTACAGAAACTCTGCTGCTGCTGCTGAAGAAGAAGAAGGCTACACCACTCTATGATAAAGAGATCAGCGTGTTTACATACTATTTTAATTAAAAGTTAGTGCGATCGAACGCGTTTAAATTCCTTAAGGAAAATCTAGACTGTCCATATCAGCCTTAAAAAACGGTCACGGCCACACGATTTGGCCACAATATTCAACAGGCTTAGCCTACTCCTAGCGGAACTAGGCGATCATCATGATGACCACCGGCGGGCCCACTAACATCCCGACTGATCGGATTCCATCTAGTACACCCGCAACGCCTTTGAACGCTAACCCTAACATGGGTGATCGCGCTGTTGAAAGATGAGCTCAAACTAGCTAAGACCGGCAAAAACGGTCTCAAAAACATCACGACCGCCTAACTTAGCCAGACTAGTTGGACGGCTTAGATACTCCTTCGAATGATCAAAGAGGTGCTGACGTGTTCACCGTCGACCCAGCTCCATACCTGGTTGATCGAACTACACATAACAATCCAAGAGCGCGTCAAACCGTTTGCCCAAAGTAGGGCGATCACGCGCTCTTTAAACCCTAAATTGAGTCAGCGGCATTACACAACTGCCACAAATCAATCATTTCCGCCCATCTTCTCCAGCCTATTCGGACGACCTAGATCAAATTTCAGGAGGCCAACGAGATGCTTGCACACTCACCAACAACCCATCTGTGCATATACCTAATCGGCCTGTCCAAATCAGTGGAAAACGCCACAAATCGATTGGCTCAATGGTAGGGTCGCCGAACGGCTTAAAACCCTAAAATACAATCAACGGCAGCATACAACTGCCGCAAATCATCTCGTCCGTCCAACTTGGCTAGCCGATTTAAGCGGTCCAGATCCAACCTGGATCAACCAATAGGATTTTAGAAGGACTACCAGTCGCCACTCTTCTATAGGAACTGGTCGGCCATTCCTTGGGATGCGAGCATAGCTCCTACCAACTCCCTGAAAGAGGGTGGTCACGCTCCTTTTAAGACATTCAATTTGCGACTAATTTTGACGAACTCTAAAACAACGATTCTTCCTACACATCGGTTATTTTTAGTTGCTTGTTTAAAAGAGATGCTTTATATACATCGATTATAAACAATATTTTATAAATATTGATTTCACAAATAATTTTATTATTTGACCCAAAAGCACTATGTGCTGCTTCTAGCGGCGAGTCTCACGAATTGACCCATTTACTCGAGACATCAAACATGTCACAAACTGGGGGATGCTCATTGGGGTATTGGTCTGGCGGTTTACAGCGTGCGGCGTGCAACGCGCCCATTACGAGAAAGTGTCAGGAAAGAACGGACGGTTAACAATAATGAGAGTAGTGGGTGAAAGTGTGACCAGTTTTCCCTCATAATAGAAACATGGTGATCACAAATTTTTACACAACCCCACCTCTCCACCGCTTAATCACCTCCACTTCCTACGAGATCAGGGTGTGCTCGAACATGACTTGTATAAATAGGATTTCAACCTATTTCAAACACAACACAAGTATCCAGAAAACACAAGGAACTGATAGCTTACGTTCTGCAAGCCATTGCCACATTCTGATACAAGTCATAAAACAACCACACCTTCATAATTTAACATTCTGATCTCAAACACCTTCTTCGCTTCCCTCCCTAAGATCAACCCTTCTCCTTCACTTTGACTTTGTGACCGAATTGAATCTAGAATGACCATTTCTTGGTTTAGGCCAGAGTCTTACAGATTGATCTCTCGAATCTAAAAGTACTCCCGTGCAGTGCATTTGTTTAGGGTTTGAATTCGTTTGTCATCAACATACCCCAAATTTACCAAAAACGGTAGAATCAGTTTTTACCCCAAAACAATTGGCGACCACAGTGGGAGATTAATCTCTCAGTTGCAAAAATTCATTTTCCCTATTCCATTTTCAACTTCCTAAATTTTTCAAAATGGTTGATCTTAAGAATGGTCCAGAAACCCTCAATCCCAATTTTACTTCTCCTAGCACGGACAATACTTCACATGTTATTCCTGAATCCGTTCTTTCATTCAAAACCATTGTCGAGGCTATGGAGTCTCAATATTTAACAACTATTCATGATTTGATGAAGATCCTGAATGATATTGTCAAGAATCAAGCTACTATTGTCAAGACGCAGGACGAAGTATTTACGCTTTTTAAAGTCCTCACGGATCAACTATCAAAGGAACCAACACGTATTCATTCTGGAGGAAACGCTATCGACAATTCATTTAGGATCAATACTGATGGAAGTGGTCCTTCTTCCAAGATTCACATTCCTTTTCCTGGTGAGGAAGATGAAGTCTATGGTCACGTTGAATGGAAGGGTAGCCACCAACCTAATCAAGAGATGTTTCCTCAGAAAGAAGACTCGTGGGATTCATCACGTTCTCATCAGAGTCCTTGCAATGAAAAGGTGATTTCATTATATACATCCTTCTTAGAAAATATCAATTCCCATATTGCATCAGAATCTACTAAGAGATCCGCTGCTGCTTTACTCAATCGATCCAAACCGTCCCAGAATGAAGAAGCTCGTAGAGATGTTCAGGAAAGCAGGCGTCCTTCCAATAAAAGATCCAATCTCCAGTCAATCACTAATAAGAGTGGAAAGAGAAGGCATCTGGGGAACGACTATCAACAACCCAAACATGCGGCACCAGCACAGTAGACAACTCAAACCCGGAAAGCTACGACTAAGACGCCTGCCCAACAACAAAAAACTGAAGAGGCTTCTCTAATCTTCCCATGTCCAATTGAGGAGATAATCGAACTCCTAGAAGTGTGGATTCAAGATGGCGTCATCAAGCTACCTCCTACCCGACGTCCTCCAACCGAAGAATAAATGGCAAATCCCAAATATTGCCGTTACCATAGGTTCGTCAATCACCCCACCAACGATTGCAACAAATTGAAGCGCATTTTTAAAGAGAAGGTGGATGCAAGAGAACTTCAACTAAGCACTGAGAGATTCCATAGAGATCCTCTTCCCTTCAGGAGCTGCATGATTTTTGGAGACTCCGTCCACAAAACTGTACAGTCCACGATGTAGCATTTATGTGAGATTCTGTACTTCTCCAAAGCGCAGCGTCAAGACATATTTGCATCCCTCAACCATGTCGTATCAGGAAAGCAACAATAGGCAAGCTTCCGCCAGGGAATCAGAGAGGAGATGCTTCACCAAAAATAAAAGAGGGGAAATAATAGGAGGAGAAATAAAACTCACGTATGTAAGTTATATGAAAGGAAGAAACTCATCCTTTGGGTCATAACGGCCGATCAAAGCCTTTTAAGGTTCGTGGTCGTGGCTAGCGTCACCGCCTATGCTCACCTAAAGCTCATGGACGTAGCTACCACTACTTATGCTTCTTCGCTCATCAAAGATTCGTGGTCGTGGTCACCATCACCACGCCTCTCCCTGTCGTGCATGTAGCCACCACTCGTCCCTGCCAAAATTTGTGCCTTAGTCACCGCTCCTCCCTGTCAAGGATCGTGACCGTAGCCGTCCAAGCTCCATCCAACCTGTTTTGTTCCCACGAAAACGCAGTCTCTTTTGATCACAACTGCTGCAAAGAACCATTGCTGCTCGTTTGTTGATCCCAGCCAGAGCTTCACCATAACGACAACAACTACGGATAAAGGTAATCCGAACTTTTGCATATTTTATTTTCCCATGGAGGAAGTAATATAGTCACCAGTACGGAGGCAAGATGGTGATATCTTTATTATGGTAAACCCACCGACCATACAAGATAGAATCAAGTAAACCACACTTGGGGACTGAGGCTCAATAAGAAATCCCTTCACTGTCAAGGACCTCTTCAACTTAGAAGAGACGGTCAACCAAGAAATTATGGCAGAGTCACCACTCTTCAAAGATGTAGCGCGAGGATATCATCACCCCCTTTTTGGAAGGCGCATGACCAACAAGCAGTATTTGGCTCAGCCATCCATAAGCGTTGTTGTCAGTGAAGAATCAAAGAGGAAAGTCGCGCCTCAGTAAGCCACACATACCAACCGCATCATGATGCAATTCTGAGCCCCACTTTATATCCCCATTCTCCAAACATTTGTAACCACTTCATATTAAAAACAACTCTATCTAGATTACATAGTATTCTTTGACTGCCCTGTTGACAATTGGACCAAGAGAATTCTAAGACAATCTTAGGATCTTGCATAAGTTCACATGAATTTATGCAGTCATTAAAATCAGTCATAGATATTCTTGAAGGTGATCTACCACCTACTTTTTCCCTAATTGATAAAACAGCATTGAAGTCACCTAATATAGCCCAAGGTTTTTTGAGTTCACCGATAAGTTGCATTTCAGACCATAAGTATCTTCTTTGAACAACATTGAAATGTGCATGAACACCATACATTAGCACATCACCTATAGCCACAGTTATCATCTGACTAGTAATGGAAACAACAGAAGGAGTAGCAATGGATCTATTCCAAAAAAGCCAAATATTACCCTTATGATTATGAACTTCATTATGAATTTCCATACACTGCATACCTGGAAGATTTCAATTTGCTACAAAAATAAGGGGAGCACTTAATTTTTGGTTCCTCAATCCAAACTAAAGCTGGATTAAATTGATTAACTAAAGAATGTAACTTTTGTTGAGCCCTAACTCTACTAAGGCCCCTTATGTTCCAAAATATAATCTTCATGTTTTGATTTGGAGGTTTTTTGGACCTCCCTTACCATCATTTCTTCTAAAATTGTACTTTTTTGTTACATGATTAATAGTTTTCTCACTAGAAGCATTGCCTGAAACAACATTTTTAACAATTTCATTATTACTCTTTTGCCCTGGAAGTATAAGATGTGCACCAGACTGATGAACTGAATTGATATTTTTAGCACCTTCATTAACATTTTTACTCCATGTTTTTGTCTCAACCACTGAAGACCAAGATGTGAAAGGAACTGACTCTGTTGTTACTTTTCCTGAACCAGCATCAATGAATTTCACTACACTATTTTCCAATTCAGTCACCTCTGCAATTTAAAGTAATTTTTTTTGGAGATAATTCAACAACAACTTCAGCTTCTCATACATCATCATTATCTTTACCACCAGAAGAATTCAAAGAACTAAATCTCCCTCCTACTACAGCATTTGTTGGATTAATAGAAGATGGATGTGCAATTGGATTTGAAATGTTTAAAATAACTGAGTCTTCTTCTGAATAATGCTGAATAACTGAGTTAGAAGTACTAGGTTGTACCTTTGATGGAGAATTTTCAACCACTGACCTATCACAAATGTCAAAAGGTGTATGAGGAATCTCTGCACTAGCTCTAGCCTTCTGTGGAGCTCTGCGAATAGTATAACTTTTGTTCTGCTCATTTCTGCAATCTGTAGTGAAATGTCCTACAATCTTACAATGATGACAATATTTAGGAAGAACAGGAATTGAAATGTCTTGAAAGAAGCCTCCATATTTTGTACCAATCCATATTTTGTTGGGAATTGATTGGGCGAAATCCACCTCAACCAACACATTTGCATAGTACCCAACTTCACAATTAGCAGTAGCAATATCGATCTTAATAGGAGTACCAATCTCCTTACAAATAGTGAACAATATTTTTTCCTTCCAGAATTCCAAACCCAAGCCAGGAAAACGAACCCAAACTTGAGCTTTAGAAGTACGCTGCTGTGATGGTCTAAAATAAGAAATCCAATTTCTTAGTTGTAAAACCTGATTAAGAACTTCCCATTGACCTGATTTGATGAATCTGCGATAAATTTCATTATCCAACTTAATAGTAAAGAAACCTCTTCCCAGTGGAATGAGTTTAAAATCTCCAACGAGTTTCCATTGTTGTCATAAAATAATAGCAGCATCTACAAATTAGATATGTTGTAAATCTAATCTTCCAATTAGTGAGAACTTCCAAGGATTTAAACCTTCTTCAAATAAATCATCAGGCAGTTCAATAGAAGGAACCTTTTGTGAATTAAAATTTTCATTAAAATCTAAATTATCAGTATGACGAACTTCATTACCAGGTGATTCAGGACCCGGATCCATTGGAAACCACCTGGATTAATGAAAGTTAATCATTAAGGACTGAAAAAAAGAGAAGTAAAATCGAAATCAACACCTTGAATGATTGTCTGAGAAACGCTCAGATCGAAAATTGGGAAGAAAAAATTCGCCGAGTCTGTCGCCGATTTACACCGATTCGTGATGTGATTTTCAAAGATGTTGTAGTAATGGTAAATAGGATTCGAACTCTAAGACTTGTGAAGATTCGATTTTTTAAATTTAATAAAAATATATAAACAAAAATTATAAACAATGGGCGAGAGGTATTAGGACTAAGTTTTTGGCCAATTCTCATACATGTGGTTCAATTTATTTATTCTCAACAATTATAACCCAAATAAAATATGATATGGTGACTCTTATTTTTGCCTAAGTAGATTCTCAAAAGATTAGTTGTAAATCCTAAGCATGATGTATCAAAACATTTAAGCTAAGCATACATCATCAAATTAAATGACAACTAAT
>JAJJMB010014788.1:2469692-2491161 GCA_023531105.1 Papaver atlanticum
CCAGATTAAATCTAGATCGGTTAAATCAGCTATCTAATTCGAGAGATCGAGATGAATCCGTGACTTTCATGGGAGGCATATATGACCTAATAAAGTTTTTGAAGCATCTCGACTAGCCTACTTTGTCTAGATATTGGGAGCGGAGCATGCATGCTGCGAGCAATATGATTGGCTGAGAAAATAAAAGGGCGAGAGGTGATCGCCATAGAGTCTGGTCGGTCAAGCATGGGAGGAGTTAAGCTAGTTAAACTGATCGGCCAAGTTGGATGGATATGATCGCTTTGTGACTGACTGGGGTGGTCAGGATCTAATCCTTAATCAAATCAAAGAGCTCGACTAGCCTACTTTGGCCGACTACCGGGAGTGGAGCATGTAGGCTACGAGCGACCTAATTGACTAGGAAAATATGCGAACCACGAGTAGTCACTATAGCGCCTGATTGGCCGAGTGTAGGAGGAGCTGGGCTTGCTAATTTGACAATCAGCAAATAGGAATTTATATCTCTATCTCTCAATTCAATCTGCAATCAGCAAATAGGAATTTGCAAGCCCGATTGAATATAAGAGAAATAACTTGAACGGTACTAAAGACCAATGTTCAAGGATCAATCAATTTCAATCAACAACCAAAGGTTGGATTTCCCAATTGATTGATTCAACGCACAACCTGTGATATTTCAATTATATAACAAAATATAATGCGGAAAAGAAATAACACAGACACTAGAAGTTTTGTTAACGAGGAAACCGTAAATGCAGAAAAACCCTGGGACCTAGTCCAGATTTGAACACCACACTGTATTAAGCCGCTACAGACACTAGCGTACTACCAATGAACTTCAGACTGGACTGTAGTTGAACCCTAATCAATCTCACACTGATTCAAGGTACAATTGCGCTCCTTACGTCTCTGATCCCAGCAGGATACTACACACTTGATTCCCTTAGCTGATCTCACACACAACTAAGAGTTGCTACGACCCAAAGTCGAAGACTTGATAAACAAATCTGTCTCACACAGAAAAGTCTATTTGAATAGATAAATCTGTCTCCCAGATAAATACTTACGAGTTTTGTTCCGTCTTTTGATAAATCAAGGTGCACAGGAACCAATTGATAAACCGGACTTATATTCCCGAAGAACAGCCTAGTATTATCAATCACCTCTCAATAATCTTAATCGTATGGTAGCGAAACAAGATATTGTGGAATCACAAACGATGAGACGAAGATGTTTGTGACTAATTTTTATCTTTCCTATCGGAGAATAAATTTCGAGCCAATCTTAAAGAAGATAGTACTCAAATAAGATCGAAACAGCAAGATCAGATCACGCAACTACAGAGAAAATAGTTGGGTCTGGCTTCACAATTCCAATGAAGTCTTTAAGTCGTTAACCTACAGGGTTTCATGAAAAACCTAAGGTTAAAGGAGAATCGACTCTAGCTTATACAACTAGTATCACACAAGAGGTGTGGGGATTAGGTTTCCCAGTTACTAGAGTTCTCCTTTATATAGTTTTCAAATCAGGGTTTTCAATCTAAGTTACCTTGGTAACAAAGCCTTCAATATTCATCGTTAGATGAAAACCTGATTATGTTCAAGCTAATATCTTTCAACCGTTAGATCGAACTTAGCTTGTTATACACAAATGAAATTTACCCTCATTTAGGTTTATGCAACCGTACCTAAACTTGTACACCATGTTTGCTCAATCGTAGTTAACCGAGGTTAGCTATATGAACACTCTCATATCAACCATATTCATCTTAACCATAACTAGTTCAAATGGCTCAAATGAAACTAGTTAAAGAGTTGTTCAATTGCTATATTCTCATAGAAGTATACAAAGAACACAATCGAAGCAAAATTGGTTTGATTACTCGAATCAATTCATGAACATTATAGCCACGGTTTGCAAAGAATGCATTCCTTAATATATAAATGTATTAGTTCATGAACAAACCAATTCTAGAACTTTAACCACTCAAGTATGCAAACGGGTACGCATACTTAAGTAGCCGGTCTGAGTTTGGGTTCGCCAGTATGCGAACGGGTACGCATACTTAAGTACACTTCCAAAACCCAGCAGAAATCCCGGACCTAGACCTTACGCAGGTATGCGTACCGGTATGTGTACTTGGTACACGGAATTTCACAACTATAAGTACGCATACGGGTATGCATACTTTAGTTCCGGTCATGGATCACATACATGCAAGAATGCACACTATGTTTGTAATCCAATGATGGTTAAGTATTCTAATCTCTGTTTCAATCATTGAAACTTTCTTAGAGGATGACAATAGCCATTTTTACACACTATTAGCATCAAAGCAATTTTCAAGATATTGAAATAATCATAACGAAACATTCCAAGCCTACATCAAATGATTGTATCACACAAACCATGTAAGATGTTACTCGGCGATTTTCACATGATCATCTTTTGACTTTCGTCAAGAATATAAGATGAACTTGGTTGAAGCGAAAGCTTACCAACACATATTCCAAGAAATATGTAAGC
The DNA here is from genome assembly GCA_023531105.1 of Papaver atlanticum. Taxonomy (NCBI): domain Eukaryota; kingdom Viridiplantae; phylum Streptophyta; class Magnoliopsida; order Ranunculales; family Papaveraceae; genus Papaver; species Papaver atlanticum. The sequence continues at coordinate 2,472,219 of JAJJMB010014788.1, forward strand.
GAGTTAATCTCATCTCAAAATCTCAAATGTGTATAATCGAAAACCATAAACGACCTTTGTCTCAATATAGGAGATAGAGTAGAAATAGACTTTCCATGTGATAGATGAGTTTCAGTCTCCACATACCTTTTGTTGAGTAACCCTTCTGTCAGAAGAGAAGGCTCTCAAGAATAATCAAACTAAGTGCAATCAAAGTTTCAACAACCATTAGTCAATCAAATCAATAATCGAAAACTAAAATAACAATGCAATTATCTACTTTCCCACCAACGGTACTCGTAGAGCTTCTTGATCCCACATTATTCTTTAAATGAGCGGTCATAAGAGATTTCGCCTAATTAGGGTACTTTCCTCTCCGGATAGACAACTCTACCAGAAATAACACAAGTGTAGTGCAAAATCAAAAATTTATAGACCAAGGTTGTTTTGAAAACAAGGAAATTCAAAAACCGAAAATATTCTCAAGATATGCAATAAGTACCTAATTTCGGTTTTCCTATTTCCAGCTAATATCCAACCTATAATTCCGAAATCTCTCATTAGAAAATATCTAAAATTAGTTTAGCACTTAACTAATATAACTTTCCAAAAGTTATGTTGATTTGCTGGAAAATCAAAAGCATATAATCAAAAATTCTTAATTAAAAGACTCTCAATATCTTGGGATCACCTTGTGTATCAAGGAATATCTTTGGACCATAAAATATAAGAATTATACTCATGTCTAAATTATGTCGACATCTAGAACTTTCCTAATTAGCAAACCCTAATTCCAAACTCTCAAAAAACTATAAAGTAATATGTGAATATAAAGGATCGGTTTTTCTCTTGGGACCGGTTCTACAATGACTCATAACATAGGTTAAGATCGGTTCTACCAAGACTCCCAATATAGGTAAGATCAGTTCTACCATGACTCCCAATAATAGCTAGGATCGGTTCTACCATGCATCCCAAAATATGTAAGGATTTGTTCTACCAAGGTTCTCAACATAAGTCAAAACTGGTTCTACCGTATTTCCCAAACTAGGTAAAGATAGGTTCTACCATAGATCTCAACATAAGTCAAGATCGGTTCTACCAAAGTTATTACCCAGGTTTCGAATTGGTCATCCAATAGATTTTTCAATGAAAACCGGACCAAACTTCCTTTAAACATGTGTAATCAAACATAGTTTCCTAGGATGAAATCACACCTATATCCAATGCATAATCGAGTAACGAGTTACATAGATTATGTTAATGTCACATTTACGAAGTTCAAAAGATAAACGTTATACTTCGTAATCAAATATTCATCATTGACACTTTGATCATACTAAAATATCAAGTCTAATACTAGAGTGTTAAATATAACCTCACATGTTATGTTTTCAATCTTAAACGACTTGAAAGCAATGATAGGAATGGAACAAGTCAAGGAAGTATCACAATACCTCAAGTGGAAGGATGATGTCTTCGTTGTAGTGGATACGTCTTCAGGTCTTCAGAGTAATACTTGTATGTCTCAACATTCCTAGACTTTCTGGTCTAACCTAAATGAAGTTGGTCTCTAGTACATTTAATCAAGCGACTCTAATTGAGTTTTGATACTAAAATATGATAACCAAACTTGACATACCAACGATTGGTGGGTTCAACCGAGCAATGCTCTAACAATATCCCCATTTGTCAATTTTAGTGACAAAACTCTAATACATATGGAGATAAACGAATTACAAAATAACTCATTCTTCATACGCTTGATTCCAAGTTTAGGAGCACAATATCCTGCACATATTCAAAAATAAAAAGCTTTACTCCCCCTAAAGGAAGGCTAGGTAAATATTCAATCTGGACATCTTTGTTATTCCCCTTTTGTAGTAAGAAATACTACACATCAAGATGATATATTTCTCCCCCTTATTCTATGTTTTACTCTTCCGTTATATATAATGATTTAAGCACATATATATTTCCTTGTGATCATAAATCACTTGTTTACTCCATATATTTCTCCTCATTTTTGTCACAAAAATGACAAAGAAACGAATAAACATAAGAGCAAACCGAAAGGATCTTACAAATCAATAAGATTTATACAACCTATAAGAGTTAAGCACGTAGGTTTCTCATACCATTTTAGATAACCAATATTAAAACCGAAACTACCTAAGTAATCATTTATTAAGTATGTTATCAAGGAAATAATTGCCCAGAGCAATTTCCCCTTAGTCCGATTGATCAACCAATATTACTTAGTTACAACCGAACCGATTATGTATGTATAATCGCTTTATTTGATAAGACACAAAAAGAGATCAGAATTAACTCAATTTCTCTTATTAGGTTTTAATTATTCATGGAATAACTTAGATCTTCTTTTAGATAAGACAAAAACTAAGTTAGTGTTTGTACCCAGAAATATTTCCAGGCACTAAACACGATGATTTTGGTGATGATGATGAAAACTAGGGTTAATAACACAAAACAAACAGGAATAACAGAGACACAAATTTAACGTGGTTCGGCAATGCTGCCTAAATCCAGGGACGAATCCCCGTAGGGAGAGATATTTTATTGATGTATGAATTACAATGATTTCTGATCCCTTTTAGGGTTTGCTGGTGTATTTTTCATCTATCAGGGCCTCTCCATTTAGGGTTATAATTTCTCCCTATTTATACAGTTGAATATATGGGTTAAACCCTAATTTTGAGATAAACTTCCTATGTAAGTAACTTGGTCAGCAAGTCTTCCAGAATCCTCTTCCAGGGTTATTGCACTGGGTCGGTGGAAACTGGCCAAATAGACATGGGCTTGCGGGTTTGACCAATGACCTTGACTTTGACAGGCAGGGTTGACTTTCGATGTTGACCGCGACTATCGATCTTTAACTGGTAGACTGCCTTGACTAGAGACTGGATTGAGGATGGCTGGCAGCTCGGCTGAGTACTTAGCTGGAAACTGGTTGGTAGCACCGTTGGCAACATGACTTCGACAATTGACCGACGATTGACTTTAGCATTGACTGAAGGTTAACCATTGACCGAAGATTAACTTTGACCGTTGACCGGACGTTAACTTTATGACTGACTGGAAGGCTGGCGGGATGTGTTGGTTGGCTGGATGGTGGTCCCAACAGTATTCTGTCCCAATATATGGCAATTTTTATCATGGTGCAAACAGTTAGTTAACTAGTTTTTCTTATCAGGGAATCGACTAGACTTGAATAATCGAATCCTAACTTTTTAAAAGCCTGAACTAAGAAGAGATTTAACTTAGTTACTCTTATCAGGAATCAAAGAGACTAAAACAAATGATCCCTATTTTGTTAAGCAAAAACAATTGATACCAATCAATAAATAATATACCAATTAAATAAGTCAAGAATATAATTGACATAGTTTTTCTTAACCGGAACAATTGAAACACAACAATCGATCCATACAATTATAGAGGAAATATCAATCGTACCGAATTTCGTTAAACAAAAGCAAAATATATGCAATAAAATCAAGCTTTTATTAACATAATAAACGATTAACTAACACAAAAATCGTATCTTATGTTTCGACATGACAAACTAAGATCAGAATTAACTTTGTTTTCATATCAGGAAACATTATAAGCATAATTATTCCCTTGGTTTCTACAACCACTCTCCGTACAAAGGTATATCATTAAGCACCAGTTCAATAAGAACTCTCCCTCTGATAAGTTGTCATTCCCCTGCAAAATAGAAGAACAACAAAAAAACAACCTTTACCAGAGAAAGGTTGAAACCGATTTTAGCTATTACGTGCAAAAAGTAAAAGCCTACAGCGAAACTCATATGTTATGATAAGTACACAACTTATGTAAACATAAATCGATAATATCATCAATGTGACTTTCTCACATGAGTTTACCAGTATCTCTTCATGATCCTTTGATAAAGCCTGCCTAAAAAGGCTAGAACTTAATCCCCCTAAATCAAAAAGTCATACAAATCATAAGAGATCACCATAATATGAGACCGAAAATTAGGGTTAGTGAAAACTGAAATAACATCTCAAAATCCTAAAGCAAGGCATAAATATATTCATTCACACAGGCTATGCAATCATAATAACCATTAAAAAGAATGATACAAAGGATTTTAAATAAAAGCATAATCATTCATATTATTGATAGTTTTGAATAGACTTTACACAAATACCGAAATAAATCAACAATTGATTAGTCTATTTTTATTTAGATCTTTGAACCGTCATTCTCAAAGATCATCCTCAATATCCACAAATTTTTCTGGATCCTCATCCATAACATCACGACTGATTTCCCGAATTCGACACACAGTACCTTGATTGTGTTCATAGGCTAAAGCATTAACCTTTAGATTAATATTCCAAGTGTTAGAGCATAGCTCGGTTGAACTCACCAAGCGTTGGTATGTCAAGTTTGGTTGTCATATTTTTGTATCAAAACTCGTCTAAAGTCGCTTGATTAAATACTATAGTCAACTTCGTTTAGGTTAGACTAGAAAGTCTAGGAATGTTGAGACATAAAAGTATTGATCCGAAGACCTGAAGAATGTGAAGAAGTAACGAACTACAACGATGACATCATCCTTCCACTTGAGGTTAGTAATATTGACTTGAACTGTTTCATTCCTAACGTATCTTTCAAGTTGTGCTATATTGAAAACATAACTGTGAAGCTGTATATACTGTACATATTGTATATGATACTCTAGTGATGTGACATGATCATAATAGTATGATCATAATATTAAGGAATTAGACTACGAAGTATAACGCTTATCTTTTGAACTTCGTAGATATGACATCGACATAATCTTGTATATAGTGTTATGATTATGTGTATGGGTTGTGGTGAAGATTTCATCCTAAGAAACAATGTTTTACATTTTTTTAAAGGAAGTACATTCATGAACTTGTTTCGTGAATCGAAAAGGAATAAACTTATTGGTCCGGCTATTCATTGCATATCTTTGGATGACCAATATGTGTGAAATGGTAGAACCGATTGTTGATGGTGGTTTTTAGTATAGTGCGAAAACTGTAAAAATCTGCCTACCTGACCCAGCATCAGAAGTAGTAGACCTTGATATGTCTATATTCCGCAAGGAATTTGAAGAATATATCAGAATCTGATGAGTGCCTATGTCTCTCTTCATATTATATCGAAACTAAAGTTCCTAGATGAATTGTTCACTAGTATAGATCCTAATGAGTATTTAAGCTCCTAGTTGCATTACTCACTAATGTCGGAGCCTGTATTTAATGCGCTGTCATCTTGTAAAGGAATAAAGGCCATTTAAAAGTGATGAGTGCATAAACCTCTTCGCTCATAGATGTATTGCACAATTCAATATATTTGTATATATATATATATAATTCACTCAGAATGGTGCAATCCCAAATATTCTATGAATTTATTTTCCACCAGCATTATTCACTAATGCATTGCCTGCCTAGTATTTTCCTACGCTATGTTCCCAGCCGAACTCTCAATATTGGAATGACATGACGATTAATGCTCACTCGCAGCGGAGTAGCATGAATCTCCCGAAGTGTCAGTATCGAGACTTGCATGAAAACAGTCACGTAAGCTACACCACTCTCTGATAAAGAGATCGGCGTGTTTACACACTTTTTTAATTAAAAGTTAGCGCGATCGAACGCGTTTAAATTCCTTAAGGAAAATCTAGACTGTCCATATAAGTCTTAAAAAACGATCACGGCCACACGATTTGGCCACACAATTCAACAGGCCTAGCCTACTCCTAGCGGAACTAGGTGATCATCATGATGACCACCGGCAGGCCCACTTACATCCCGACCGATCGGATTCCATCTAGTACACCCGCAACGCCTTTGAACGCTAACCCTAACATGGGTGATCGCGCTGTTGAAAGATAAGCTCAAACGAGCTAAGACCGGCAAAAACGGTCTCAAAAACATCACGACCGCCCAACTTAGCTAGCCTAGTTGGACGGCTTAGATACCCCTTCGAATGATCAAAGAGGTGCTGACGCATTCACCGTTGACCCAACTCCATACCTTGTTGATCGAACTACACATAGCAATCCAAGAGCGCGTCAAACCGTTTTCCCAAAGTAGGGCGATCGCGCGCTCTTTAAACCCTAAATTGAGTCAGCGGCATTACACAACTGCCGCAAATCAATCATGGCCGCCCATCTTCGCCAGCCTAGTCGGACGACCTAGATCCAATTTCAGGAGGCCAACGAGATGCTTGCACACTCACCAGCAACCCATCTGTGCATATACCTAATCGGCCTGTCAAAATCAGTGGCAAACGCCACAAGTCGTTTGGCTCAATGGTAGGGTGGCCGCACGGCTTCAAACCCTAAAATACAATCATGGCCGCACTGCCACAAATCATCTCGTCCGTCCAACTTGGCTATCCGATTTAAGCGGTTCAGATCCAACCTGGATCAACCGATAGGATTTTAGAATGACTACCAGTCGCCACTCTCCTATAGGAACTGATCGGCCACTCTCTAGGATGCGAGCATAGATCCTACAAACTCCCTGAAATAGGGTGGTCACGCTCCTTTTAAGACATTCAACTCGCGACTAATTTGGACGAGCTCTAAAACAACGAGGCTTCCTATACATCGGTTATTTTTAGCTGCTTGTTTAAAAGCGGTGCTTTATATACATCGATTATAAAACATATTTTTTAAATATTGATTTCACAAATAATTTTATTATTTGACCTAAAAGAACTATGTGCTGCTTTCAGCGGTGAGTCTCACGACTTGACCCATTTATTCGAGACATCAAACATGTCACAAACTGGGGGATGCTCATTGGGGTATTGGTCTGGCGGTTTACAGCGTGCGGCGTGCAACGCGCCCATTACGAGAAAGTGTCAGGAAAGAATGGACGGTTAACAGCAATGAGAGTAGTGGGTGAAAGTGTGACCAATTTCCCCTCATAATAGAAACGTGGTGATCACCACTTTTTACACAACCCCACCTCTCCACTACTTAATCACCTCCACTTCCTACGAGATCAGGGTGTGCTCGAACATGACTTGTATAAATAGGATTTCAACCTATTTCAAGCACAACACAAGTGTTATCAACACAAGTATCCATAAAACACCAAGAACTGATAGCTTACGTTCTGCAAGCCAGTTCCACATTCTGATACAAGTCATAAAACAACCACACCTTCATAATTCAACATTCTGATCTCAAACACCTTCTTTGTGACCGAATTGAATCTGGAACGGCCATTTCTTGGTTTAGGCCAGAGTCTTACAGATTGATCTCTCGAATCTAAAAGTACTCCCGTGCAGTGCATTTGTTTAGGGTTTGAATTTGTTTCTCATCAACACACCCCAAATTTACCAAAAACGGCAGAATCAGTTTTTACCCCAAAACAACTGGCGACCACAGTGGGAGATTAATCTCTCAGTTGCAAAAAATCATTTTACCTATTCCATTTTCAACTTCCTAAATTTTTCAAAGTGGTTGATCTTAGGAATGGTTCAGAAACCCTCAATCCCAATTTTACTTCTCCTAGCACGGACAATACTTCACATGTTATTCCTGAATCCGTTCTTTCATTCAAAACCCTTGTCGAGGCTATGGAGTCTCAATATTTAACAACTATTCACGATTTGATGAAGATCCTGAATGATATTGTCAAGAATCAAGCTACTATTGTCAAGACGCAGGACGAAGTATTTACTCTTTTGAAAGTCCTCACGGATCAACTATCAAAGGAACCAACACGTATTCATTCTGGAGGAAACGCTATCGACAATTCATTTAGGATCAATACTGATGGAAGTAGTCCTTCTTCCAAGATTCACATTCCTGTTCCTGGTGAGGAAGATGAAGCCTATGGTCACGTTGAATGGAAGGGTAGCCACCAACCTAATCAAGAGATGTTTCCTCAGAAAGAAGACTCGTGGGATTCATCACATTCTCATTAGAGTCCTTGCAATAAAAGGTGATTTCATTATATACATCCTTCTTGGAGAATATCAATTCCCATATTGCATCAGAATCTGCTAAGAGATCCGCTACTGCTTTACTCAATCGATCCAAACCGTCCCAGAATGAAGAAGCTCGTAGAGATGTTCAGGAAAGCAGGCGTCCTTCCAATAAAAGATCCAATCTCCAGTCAATCACTAGTGAGAGTGGAAAGAGAAGGCATCTGGGGAACGGCTATCAACAACCCAAACATGCGGCACCAGCGCAGCAGATAACTCAAACCCGGAAAGCTGCGACTAAGACGCCTGCACAGCAACAAAAAACTTAAGAGGATGCTTTAATCTTCCCATGTCCAATTGAGGAGATAATCGAACTCCTAGAAGTGTGGATTCAAGATGGTATCATCAAGCTACCTCCTACCCGACGTCCTCCAACCGAAGACGAAATGGCAAATCCCAAATATTGCCATTACCATAGGTTTGTCAATCACCCCACTAACGATTGCAACAAATTGAAGCGCATATTTAAAGAGAAGGTGGATGCAGAAGAACTTCAACTAAGCACTGAGGGAGTCCATAGAGATCCTCTTCCCGTCAGGAGCTGCATGATTTCTGGGGACTCCGTCCACAAAACTGTACAGTCCACGATGGAGCATTTATGTGAGATTCTGTATTTCTCCAAAGCACAGCGTCAAGACATATTTGCAGCTATCAACTGTGTCGTATCAGGCAAGCAACAATAGGGGAGCTTCCGCCAGGGAATCAAAGAGGAGCTTCTTCACCGAAAATAAAAGAGGGGAAATAATAGGAGGAGAAATAAAACTCACGTATGTAAGTTATATGAAAGGAAAAAACTCATCCTTTGGGTCATAACGGCCGATCAAAGCCTTTTAAGGTTCGTGGTCGTGGCTAGCGTCACCGCCTATGCTCACCTAAAGCTCATGGACGTAGCTACCACTACTTATGCTTCTTCGCTCATCCAAGATTCGTGGTCGTGGTTACCAAAGCCTATGATCACCATCACCACGCATCTCCCTTTAATGCTTGTAGCCACCACTCGTCCTTGCCAAGATTTATGCCTTAGTCACCGCTCCTCCCTGTCAAGGATCGTGACCGTAGCCGTCCAAGCTCCATCCAACCTGTTTTGTTCCCACGAAAACGCAGTCTCTTTTTATCACAGTTGCTGCCAAGAACCATTGCTTCTCGTTTGTTGATACCAACCAGATCTTTTGATCACGGATAAAGGTAATCCGAACTTCTGCATATTTTATTTTCCCATGGAGGAAGTAATAGAGTCACCAGTACGGAGGCAAGAAGGTGATATCTTTATTATGGTAAACCCACCGACCATACAAGATAAAATCACGTAAACCACACTTGGGGACTGAGGCTCAACACGAAATCCCTTCACTGTCAAGGACCTATTCAACTTAGAAGAGACGGTCAACCAAGAAATCGTGACAGAGTCACCACTCTTCAAAGATGTAGCACGAGGATATCATCACCCCCCTTTCTGGATGGCGCGTGACCAACAAGCAGTATTTGGCTCAGCCATCCATAAACGTTGTTGTCAGTGAAGAATCAAAGAGGAAAGTCGCGCCTCAACAAGCCACACGTACAAACCGCATCATGTCTGCCACATCACCTACTCAGAACTCAGTGCCGCCTACCCAAGACCTGCACGAAGCTGCGCATCAACAACCACACCATTGACAAAGTCAGATTCGGTGTTTCTAGATTTCCAGTTTCATATAGAAGGGGTGCATGGGATGCCAAAAGTTTGGATACAATACAGATTTATCAAGTGCGACTCCCGCCCGTTGATCAACAAGTGACGAATCCAAGAGATTGTCGCCTTTGTCAGTTCGTCAACCACTTTACCAGCTATTGATGATGGTTTTTAGTTCAGGGCTAAAATTGTAAAACCCAGCATTTATTATGCTGTCATTCGGCAAAGAGACGGATCCATGTAAAAATGATGAGTACACAACCTCTTCATTTGCGCATTAATTGAGCAATTCAATATGTTTACATGAAATTTATCCAGAACGGTGCATGTAGCAACAATCTCGGATATTTTGTAAATTTCGACACTCTGCCTGTATTATTCATTAATATAGGACTCACTGAATACTTTCTGTGCTGTGTTCCACGGCTGAACCCTTAATATTGATATGACATGACAATTAGTGTTCACTCGCATCTGAGTAGCATAAATTTCCTGAAGTATCAAGGTTGAGGTTTGCATAAAAGTACTCAGTCAGAAAGCATGCTGCTCTCTGGTAATAAATAACTCTGTGTCAACACGCAGAATCCAATCAATTTGTGGTAATTCACAAGATTCAATATCAACCTAATTAATTTGCAAAAATTAGCTTTTTTGCGACCTGCGCAGTATATCAGACCCTGCTATTCGAAACTAAACCTAGGAAAACTAGGCAATTGATCCGCCATGGATTAATAGGTGCAAAGTCCTACCTAAAATCAGAAAACAAGGAATAAAAGAGGAGATGCGGAAAATAGGAGCAGCAACAAAGGGAGGTGTGGTCGTGCCATAGGCCAGCCGGCGCCACCTTCAGATGGCCACACCCCCATGCTGCTTGCCGGCCCTCCTCTATCCCATCGACCAATCAGGTCGCTCTAAATCTGCCACATGCACATGAGATGTGGCTGGGCCCATACTTGCCGGCCCTCTTTCTTATCGGCCAATCAGGTCGTTTTAAATGCGCCACGCGCACTAAAGATGTAGCCACGCCCTATGTTTGGCCGGCCCCTTTTCTATTGACCAATCAGGTCGTTCTAAACCCTCCACGCGCATAAAAAGGACAAACCATGCCAAACGGCCACCACGCAAACATCGGCATGCCAACATCACGCCAACATGCTAATTGGTATGCCAAACGTGCCGTGCTGCGCCAACGTGCTAATCAGTATGCCAACATGCCACTCCGCCGCAGTAACGTGCCAATGTGCCGCAAATGGCGCAGCTATGTGCTAACCCACCTTCTGTTCATGGCCAACGCCACAACGGACTTCAATCAGGGTATTCTAATCAGAAGCATGACTTTTGCTTTAGCAGCACTAGTCGAAACCCTAATTTCCGGTCGTGGCCCAAATTACGTCACTTTGGCCCCACAACATGTCACGAGCCATGCGGGACCCAGGAAACCCTAAAAATGGCGCCATTCTATGGCCACCCATGGATATCCTTGCGCCTGTGGTCGTTCCCACATTATGGCCTTGCCATAATTCCTTTGACGCGGCCATAGCACCATTTGCACAAAGAATGTCACCGTGCCACGGCCACATGCCACACGCGCTAATTATGGTTTTGGCATGCCAAACCCTAATTTAAGTAAGGTTGCTACGCCAACCATGCAAAATAATTCTACCTAGGGCATTAAGTTTGATCTGGCAACTAGAGCCAATATTGCCAAGCCATATTTGGATTCAACACCAATATGCCAAGATATAACGACCACGACTATGCCAGGCGCTATTCGCGCCACTATGCCACTGGCATGTGCCAATCGTTCCACCATGCCACTGGCGCCACTATGCCATCACCAGGTGCCAACGGAATGTGGCCATAATCAACGGACACCTTCTCTCATGAATTACAATCTCATCCGTCCAAATTCGCCACGGAATTGACCGGCCTATGGTAAGTCTTAGGCGACCAACCAAGACTAACCTAATAGCATCACACGCTATTCTCTTGCGGCAAGTCTCCTGACTTTGACTTTCCACACATGGTTATCTGCTACTTAGTTGGCATACAATTAATCAGAATAGCTAGGTCTTGCATACAAGATCCATTCGGAAATCTGCTACACGTTTTCCACAAAAATACTCGAGACATCAAACATGTCACAAACTTGGGGATGCTCATCAGGGTATTGGTCTGGCGGTTTACAGCGTGCAACACGCCCATTATAAGAAAGTGTCAGAAAAGCAGGGAAGTTAGTGACGGCAAGAAGTAGTGGGTGTGAACAAACTCGTTTCCTTCATAGTGGGGGCGTGGTTTCTGGCACTTACACATTACCCCACTTCTCCATCACTCAACCATTCCCACTTCCTACGAGATCAGGGTGCATTCAATTATGACTTGTATAAATAGGTTTCTACCTATTTCGACCAGACAACAAGTTTTTGGTTAACAACAACACAGTATCCATAAAAACACCAAAGAACTGATAGCTTACATTCCACAAGCCAGGTCCATATTCTGATACAAGTCATAAAATAGCCACACCTTCAGAATTAACCATTCTAGTCTCAACACCTTCTTCGCTTCCCTCCCTAATACCAACCCTTTTCCTTCACTTTGTGACCGAAGCAAGACTGGAACGGCCATTTCTTGGTTTATTCCAGGATTGTACAGATTAATCTCTCGAATCTAAAGTACTCCCGTGCAGTGCATTTGTTTAGGTCTAAATTTGTTTCTCATCAACACACCCAAATTTACCAAAATCGGCAGAAACAGTTTTTACCTCAAAACAACTGGCGACCACAGTGGGAGATTAATCTCTCGGTTGCAATATCAATTTTAAATTTCATTTCTCAATCCCAATTCTCAAAAGGATGGTCGGTCTTAGAACTGATTCAACAAATCCAAATTCCGGTCAGAATCTTGCAAACGGTGACATCTCTCCTCCCAACGCCATACCCAATGGCGCAGCCAATGAAGAAATCCCAAGATTAATCGAGTTGGCGCGAGTTCAGGAGATCCACACAAGGATTATGGACCTGATGAAGGAGACGATAAACATCATACTCAATTTTCTTATCAGATTGACATCATATTGGAGCGGCTCCCTGTCCCAGAAATTCCAACGCTGGGGACTGACGCCCCAGATGATCTTCCTCGAATCAAAAGTTTCACTACCAACCATAGGCCAGTGGGTCAGGAAGCAGCTTCTTTGGTAGAAAGTTTATGCGAACTTCTACACCTTTCAAAGGATCAGCGAGCAGAGACATTTGCTGCGATCAATCAAATAGCCCTAGATACGCGCTTGGCTCTTTCACATCCATAGGCTTTAAAAAATGTAAGAGATGTCCGTCAACAATGTTACATTTACTGAAGACGACATGATGGCAGAAGAGGGTCATAACAGATCCCTACATGTCACTGCACGTATCAAGGATTCAGAATTTAGAAGGGCTCTCATTGATATGGGAGCATCCTCGAATTTCATTACTCTTAGAACCCTCAGGACGCTAAGGTGCGGCTAAGTAAAATCGTACGGCAGCCCACCATGATGACATATTTCGAAGGAAACCAAACTAGCACATATGGATACATCATTCTGAATCTGTCAGTGGGACCAGTCCAGTCAAAAGTGAAATTCGAAGTAATAGAGAAGGAGCCGGATTACCACATGATACTGGGAAGACCGTGGCTTCATGATAACAGGATCGTCCCTTCAACGTATCACCAATGCCTGAAAACTATGCTGAATGAAGAAGTTGTTCGCATTCCTGCGTCGTTGTCTCCTTATGCACCAATTTGTGGCGTGGAGCTGTTCGAGCCAAGGAAAAATTCACGAGACTCATCAGGCAAGTTTCACTGCACTCCACTCCCTGCATGGACGTCGATTGAAGAGGAGGACAGGCTCGCATCACTAAACAAAGGGGCCAAATCTCATGGCACACCTCCGCTGACGGGACATGCCAATATTCCCTCATTAAATGGAAATTTGGCTTATCCTCATACCAAGAGGGAGCGGACTTTTATCGCAAGTCGTGATGAAATAGGGAAGACTATATATCGGCACCGCTGTTAGCAATTAGCAGGGGAGACTACCACCCAGTCTCTCCACCCAATGGAATGCAATCATAACGACAAGCCACAAGAAGAAGAACCATATGCTCCACGGAAGTTGCAAGACGGCACCAACTCCACCACAGATGAACTCGAAATTGTCAACATCGGAAGCGAAGAATCTCCGCGACCCGTCTCCATTAGCTCGGCTCTATGTGCAGATGAACGCGCAAAACTTATGAATCTTCTCAAGGAATATCAAGATGTATTCGCGTGGACATACGAAGAAATACCTGGCTTGGATGAAAAACTGGCCACTCATCATCTACACATAATACCTTGATCCAAACCAGTCAAGCAATCTCCACGGCAGTTCAGACACGATGTGGAGGAACAAATCAAGACTGAGATTCAGAAGTTACTAACCGCCGGTTTCATCAAACCCATTCACCATCCCACCTGGTTGTCCAATGTGGTTCCTATAAAAAAGAAAAGTGGTCAAATTAGGTGTTGTGTTGATTTTAGGGATCTGAACAAATGCTGCCCCAAGGACGATTTTCCTCTTCCCAACATTGATATGCTAGTAGACGCCACCAGTGGACATGGCATGTTCTCTTTCATGGATGGGTATAGCGGATACAATCAAATAAATATGTATGAGCATGACGTAAGTAAGACAGCTTTTCGAACTCCACTCGGAAACTTTTATTATACTGTGATGCCTTTCGGTTTGAAAAATGCTGGTGCTACCTACCAACGCGCCATGACTGCAATTTTCCATGATATGATGCACAAGCAAGTCGAAGATTACGTAGATGACATAGTGATCAAATCAAGAACTCGAGCAGTCCATACAGAGGTCCTGCGGCAAGTGTTTGAAAGGTGTCGTGAGTACAAGATAAAAATGAACCCTTTGAAATGTGCTTTTGGTGTCTACTCGGACAAATTTCTGGGATTCCAGGTGACTTCCTAAGGAATCAAAGTCAACCCAGCCAAGACCCAAGCCATCTTTACGATGCCACCTCCGTGAACTGTAAAAGAACTCCAGAGCTTCATGGGCAAGGTAAACTACATTCGGCGTTTTATACCTGGTTTAGCTTAGCTTATTGCTTCATTCACCCCTTGCTTAAGAAGGGAGTAAGTTTCGTTTGGACCGTGCTACAGCAAGAAGCTTTTCGGAAGATTCAACAAATATTGTCATCGCCAGCTGTCATGAAATCTCCCATACAAGGAAGACCATTGTGCCTCTACACTACTTCCAGCGCTGCTGCTATTGGAGCTCTCCTCGCTCAAGAAGACGGTGAAGGAATTGAACACCCTATATACTATTTCAGTCGGACTTTGAGAGATGCTGAACTCAGATACCCCAAGGCGGAAAAGGCATGCCTAGCCCTTACTTACTCTATTCAGAAATTTTGGCATTATCTGCTGTCGAACAAAGTGGTGCTAATATCTAAAGTCGATCCTGTCAAATTCTTTCTCTCAAAAGCGGCCTTGATAGGCAGGGCGGCCAAATGGCTCCTCTAAATGTCAGAGCTCGATATAACATGCGCTCCCCCAAGGGCTATTAAAGGACAAGTAGTAACATACTTATTAGCAGTTTTCCCGGGAGAAGGTACCACCGCACTTCATGAAGACCTTCTTGGGGAATTTCCAGAGATCTCTTTCATCAAAGAAGAAGCGTGGTTACTATATTTCGACGGCTCCGCCACCCCTAACAATAATACCAGAGGAGCGGGTGTGGTTCTAGTGTCTCCAACTGGTGAAGTCATTTTGCATTCTTTCAAGCTGGACTTTCAGTGCACCAATAATTCAGCGGAATATGAAGCCTTTCTCATAGGATTGTCACTGGCCAAACGAGCAGGAACCACGCACCTGGAAGTAAGAGGCGGCTCTAAATTACTGGTTAACCAGATGAATGGAGTGTACGCACTAAAAGAGGTAACACTGGCCCTGTATAGATCTGAGGCGCAAAAGTTATTGACTTACTTCGCTGATGTGACCATAACTCATGTTGGTCGAAACAACAACAAACACGCCGATTGCCTAGCTACATTAGCCTCGAAGCTGCAATTCAAAGGTTTGGAAGAGACTTTGACGGTGAGGAGACGGACCATGGCATTGACATGGCTTTTGCAGTCTAAGGATACTAAAGCCAATGATTGGAGGACCCCGATTATTCAAGATCTTAACAGTTCGCTTTCCCAAGGAAAGGTTAGTCTCAAAACCCTACAAAACTTCTTCATACTTCACGGGGTGCTATATCATCGAAACCCAGATGGATCCTTATCGAGATGTCTCAGAGACGAAGAAGCACAGCTACAGCTTAACCATGTCCACGGTGAAATTTGTGGACAAACGTTGGTGGTAACTCTTTACCGTCGTCTTCAACGCCTTGGCTACTACTGGCCGGATATGGAGACTCAATCTCGATCGCTCCAAGGGTCTTGCTCCAATTGTTAAGCACCGCCACATCAATTGGAAGTTTTTAACATTGGCCACACTGGGGACTGGCGAGAGCCATACATCCGTTACCTCTGTGACGGTGTACTCCCTACCAATAAGAAGGATGCATCCAAGATGAAGTAAAGAGCCAAAAGATTTGTATTTCATGAAGGAACCTTATACCGTAAAAGCTTTGGAGGTGATCTGCTACGATGGCTGGCAAAGGCGGAAATCCCAATTATGTTGAAGGAGACGCATGAAGGTGAACACCAAGGGAAGAAGAAACTATTCCTCCAGATACATGAGAAATATTACTGGCCAACTATGGAAGACGATATAGCGGTGTTTGTTCAAAAGTGTCACGAATGTCAAATTCATGGGAACCTCATCCACGTACCTTCTGCTCCCCTGCACTCGGTAAGTAGTCCGTGGCCATTTTACAGCTGGGGACTTGACATCATTGGGAAAATCAATCGGCCATCGTCAAAGCAGCATGAGTATATCATAACCGTAACGGAGTACTTTACTAAATGGGTTGAAGTTATTCCTCTGCGAGGGACTACTGTAGCGACGATTGCAGCATTTATTAAAAAATACATCATTTATCGGTTTGGCGTGCCTAAACACATCATTACTGATAATGGCACTCCCTTCGCCAACAAGCAAGTACAAGAGTTACTCGAAGAATATGGAATTAAGCAAGTCTTCTCTACTCCTTACTACCCCCATGGGAATGGGTAAGCCGAGAGCACAAACAAGATTTTAATTCGAATTCTCAGCCGAACAGTACATGATAATCCTCGAACGTGGCACAAACAACTGTCCATGGCACTATGGGCATATCGGGCGGCACCTAGAAGCTCTACTGGCGTCTCTCCCTATTCACTTGTCTATGGCGCAGATGCAATTCTCTCGGCAGAGATCAAAATTCCGTCCGCTAGGATTGCAGCGGCGAGTGGAGTTTAATGGAATGAGACCGAAGCATCGAGTGCCAGAATAGCGGAGTTAGATACTCTGGACTCCAGGAGAACTAAAGCAGAAGAGCATGCTCAGGCGTACAGAAATAGGGTCTCCAGAGCATACGATAAAGCTGTAAAACCTTGAACTTTCCAAATAGGAGATTTGGTATTGAAGACTGCTAAGCACATTCAGCAAGACATGTCCGCACCAAAATTTTCATCAAAATGGGAAGGTCCTTACGTGATCACCAAAGCCTATAACAGCGGGTACTACAAGATTGTTAAGGAAGATGGAGGTAAATTAGAAGCAGTCATCAACGGAAAATGGCTCAAGGCATATTACACCTGACCAATGTCCCATATCTCTCTCACCGCCTCATGACACGGCCAATCAGGCATTGTTCATTTCTCTCATATCTGAGTTATCAAAGTTTTCATTATTTAAGGCATATTAATGTAAACTCCATCTACTTACCAGAAAACGATACAATTCATTTTCCAAAAAATGTTCAATACCCAAAAAAAAAAAATGATCTCATGCCTATTTATTCAAAACAATAAGGCATAAGTATGGCTCAGAAAAGGCCATCCAACAAGTTGTAATCCCTTGAAAGCATCGTTTTTTAGCCTATCCTGATACCTTTCAGTCATACTCTTCAAGTTTTGGATCGCCTGTTTCACCTTCTCAGATTCAGCAGCCAAGGCCTTTTTCTCCTCCAAGATAGCTTTTGCAGCAGGAACAACATTGGCAATGATACCAGCTCGATCAACTTTGATAATATCAAGGCGCTACCGCAACCAGCTCACGTTGAAACCCATCGATTCACAGGTAGATACCATATTTTTCCACTTTTCAACAGTTGATTCAGCAACATTACGAATGGATTATTTTCCATCTCTGCAACCATGGGTAGAAGAAAGTTCACCGTGTTGACCAAAGCAGATGAACAATGTTGCACCACGTTCCTAGTAGCAATATGGCCATACTTCCTCCATATTTTTGTGTACAAAGGCACAAACTCCTTTTGTACCAGGAACCTACCAACAGTCCGGTAACTAGAAGACAAGCACTTCATGTGAACCTCAAACAGCAAGCCTGCATTGGGATACTTGCAAGAGAAGATGCAAAAATCAGCGTTTTCCAGGCTAACAACAGTAGGTGCGTCTGAACTTGAAGGGAGAGGGGTGGCCAGATCGTCATCGTCAACCATTGTCACGCATGTTCCAGCTGGGTACCTCTACACAAAACAGAAAATCTCACTTCGTTACCTACCAGTGGTGGCAAGCAAATATCTATTCGCCAGTAAAAGGTATACCGGTATAATCTTTTTGAATTGGATGATCCGGACGGGGGAGTTGTCGCAAGACCCAGTAATCTGCCCACTCTGAAAAAAAACAGCAGTATTATGAGGAAAAGAAGAATCATTGATAGAAACATTTTCGTGTCTGAATTGTCTCGATTCTATATATTGTTAGGGCTTATTTTGTGTACTTATTATGGTGTTTTATATGTGTGTAGGTATTTTTGGCCAATAAACATTTTTGGAAAAATTGGCTCGAAAAGTTGTTAAAGGCATCCTGGGAGGACATTTGCTATTCAGACTTTCATTTTGGATAAGGGGCACCCAATTTATAAGGGGTGACCACTTGCTATTCGCACCCCTAGTCCGGATAAGGGGAGGTCATCCCCTACCTTTTGAATTTTGGAAGTTGGCAGGAAAATTTGTTAAGCAGCGAAAAAGATTTAGGGTTTGAATTCCACATCGGTTCTGGATAGATTCAATCACTGGATCTAGTACAGATGGACTCTAATTGACTA
>JAJJMB010014788.1:2491171-2546560 GCA_023531105.1 Papaver atlanticum
GAACACCACAGAGCCGAGAAATCAAAGGTGCAGGAAACCGGGTTCTGCTGCTGCTGAAGAACACGAAGAACATTGACCCACACCGAACAGTCGCAGACGAGTGTCATTCTTCAACAGCAGAACCGATTTATCGTTTATTAATAACACTTCAATTGTAACGGTGACTTCTGTAACGACTATAAAGCGTTTTAGATTCGCTGTATTATTATTCTCCTTCAATAAAAACAACTTTTGAGCCATGTTTATATCTTTTGAGCATATTTTTACCATGAGGAGCTAAACCCCAACACTGGGATGACGGAGGAAACCCTATTTCACACATGTGGTAATTCTAATAATTCTTTTATGACTATTTGCATTGATTTATGATTTTTATTGAATGGGTGTGATATTGTTTGATGATGTATGCTTGGTCAATGTATTTTTGATACATCATGCTTTTGATTTACAGTCATTTCTTTTCAAAAATCTACTTTTGGCAAAGAATAAGAGTCCATATTAATATTTGAGTTATAATTGATTGGAATTATTATTTGAATCACATGAATGGAATTTGGTGGAATCCTGAGTCTCAGTGCTTTTTATAATCACGACCAAAACATTATTTTGATTTTTTTAGTTTTCTTAATTAAGTCTAAAAATTATTCTTCACAAGTCCGTGTTGAACGAATCTTATTACCACTTTTTCTACAACAATTAAAAATCACATCAATCACTTCAAAATCAGGAGTTAGTTAGAGTCATACTCTTGATACAAGCCGCCTGCGTTTGGTCGAAGAGTCTGGCTTGCTCGAAGATGACTCACTTCTATTCAACATGATGAAGAGATATGAATTCAACAAGAAGAGTCTTTTTTTTTTCTGAACTGGGGAGGACAGTCTAGTTCACCTGCATATATATGGCGGAAACCCTAAGGAGAAACGGATGCTGAACAACCGCAACGGGGCTTACCCGATAGCCAAGGATTCAAATTCAACCGAGTAATGTTTCTCATCGAAACCCTAATGAAGACCTGGAGCAAACGGCCAGATAGTCAAAGGAAGGATACGTTTTCCCAGCTTGAAGCCCTGGCATAAGCACATCCTGAAGATATGAAGCGGCCACTTCCCTGGTAATGTTTACTTACTCTGGCCTGACCATTTTATCGCTTGACTGTCACCATCTAATGCTTACCCCGCAACAATGTCACTGTTGCGTGCTAAGCAGGGGACTTAATGTTGATGGTGGTTTTTAGTTCATGGCTAAAATTGTAAAACCCTGCATTTATTATGCTGTCATTCTGCAAAGAGATGGATCCATGTAAAAGTGATGAGTACACAACCTCTTCATTTGCGCATTAATTGAGCAATTCAATATGTTTAAACGAAATTTATCCAGAACGGTGCATGTAGCAACAATCCCGGATATTCTGTAAATTTCGACACTCTGCCTGTATTATTCATTAATATAGGACTCACTGAATACTTTCTGTGCTGTGTTCCACGGCTGAACCCTTAATATTGATATAACATGACAATTAGTGTTCACTCGCAGCTGAGTAGCATAATTTCCCGAAGTATCAAGGTTGAGGTTTGCATAAAAGTACTCAGTCAGAAAGCATGCTGCTCTCTGGTAATAAATAACTTTGTGTCAACACGCATAATCCAATCAATTTTGTGGTAATTCACAAGATTCAATATCAACCTAATTAATTTGCAAAAATTAGGTTTTATGCGCCCTGCACAGTATATCAGACCCTGCTGGTCGAAACTATACCTAGGCAATTGATCCGCCATGGATTAATAGGTGCAAAGTCCTACCCAAAATCATAAAACAAGGAATAAAAGAGGAGCCGCGGAAAATAGGAGCAGCAACAAAGGGAGGTGTGGCCGTGCCATAGGACAGCCGGCGCCACCTGCAGATGGCCACACCCCCATGCTGCTTGCCGGCCCTCCTCTTTCCCATCGACCAATCAGGTCGCTCTAAATCCGCCACATGCACATGAGATATGTCTTGTCCCATACTTGCCGGCCCTCTTTCTTATCGGCCAATCAGGTCGCTTTAAATGTGCCACGCGCACTAAAGATGTGGCCACGCCCTATGTTTGGCCGGCCCCTTTTCTATTGACCAATCAGGTCGTTTTAAACCCGCCACGCGCATAAAAAGGCCAAACCATGCCAAACGGCCACCACGCCAACATCGGCATGCCAAACATGCCACACCACGCCAACATGCTAATTTGTATGCCAAACATGCCATGCTGCGCCAACATGCTAATCGGCATGCCAACATGCAACTCCACCGCAGTAACGTGCCAATGTGCCGCAAATGGCGCAGCTACGTGCTAACCCAATTTCTGTTTGTGGCCAACGCCACAACGGACTTCAATCAGGGTATTCTAATCAGAAGCATGACTTTTGCTTTAGCAGCACTAGTCGAAACCATAATTTCCGGTCGTGGCCCAAATTACGTCACTTTGGCCCCACAACATGTCACGAGCCATACGGGACCCAGGAAACCCTAAAAATGGCGCCATGCTATGGCCACCCATGGCTATCCTTGCGCATTTGTTCGTTCCCACATTATGGCCTTGCCATAATTCCTTTGACGCGGCCATGGCACCATCTACACAAAGAAAGTCACCGTGTCACGGCCACATGCCACATGCGCTAATTAGGGTTTTGGCATGCCAAACCCTAATTTAGGTAAGGTTGCTACGCCAACCATGCCAAATAATGCTACCTAGGGATTTAAGTTTGATATGGCAACTAGAGCCAATATTGCCAAGCAATATTTGGATTCAACACCAATAAGCCAAGATATAACGACCACGGCTACGCTATACGCTATTCGCGCCACTATGCCACTGGCATGTGCCAATCGTGCCACCATGCCACGGCGCCACTATGCAATCACCAGGTGCCAACGGAATGTGGCCATAATCAACAGCCACCTTCTCTCATGAATTACAATCTCATCCGTCCAAATTCGCCACAGAATTGACAAGTCTTAGGTGACCAACAAAGACTAACCTAATAGCATCACACGCTATTCTCTTGCGGCAAGTCTCCTGACTTTGACTTTCCACACATGGTTATCTGCTACTTAGTTGGCATACAATTAATCAGAATAGTTAGGTCTTGCATACAAGACCCATTCGGCAATCTGCTACACGTTTTCCACCAAAATACTCGAGATATCAAACATGTCACAAACTGGGGGATGCTCATCAGGGTATTGGTCTGGCGGTTTACAGCGTACGGCGTGCAACACGCCCATTATAAGAAAGTGTCATAAAAGCAGGGCAGTTAGTGATGGCAAGAAGTAGTGGGTGTGAACAAACTCGTTTCTTTCATAGTGAGGGCGTGGTTTCTGGCACTTACACATTACCCCACTTCTCCATCACTCAACCACTCCCACTTCCTACGAGATCAGGGTGCATTCAATTATGACTTGTATAAATAGGTTTCTACCTATTTATACCAGACAACAAGTTTTTGGTTAACAACAACACAGTATCAAGAAAAACACCAAAGAACTAATAGCTTACATTCCACAAGCCAGTTCCATATTCTGATACAAGTCATAAAATAGCCACACCTTCAGAATTAACCATTCTGGTCTCAATACCTTCTTCGCTTCCCTCCCTAAGACTAACCCTTCTCCTTCACTTTGTAACCGAAGCAAGACTGGAACGGCCATTTCTTAGTTTAGGACAGGATTGTCCATATTGATCTCTCGAATCTAAAGTACTCCCGTGCAGTGCATTTTTTTAGGTCTAAATTCGTTTCTCATCAACACACCCAAATTTACCAAAACAAGCAGAAACACTTTTTACCCCAAAACACCAGCAAATGCAATGGAAGTACATCTTTCATGAGAAAATAGGGTCAGGATAATTACACCTGGGGACTACCAGCACAGGATGCCTCCACTTCCCCCAACCTAGTTATTTCTGATATCCGTATCATCACTGTCAAAGCTTTACGAGCCGCAGGAATTTCTCAACATGAAGCCGTACACGTTCACCAAAGACTCCAAAAGTACGCCGCAAAGATATTTTCACATATCCGGCCACGCCATCGGATCTAGCACGCATCTATAATTCCTTGCAAGAACACATTGTATTCCCAAGCCGACTCAAAAAGTACAGCTCTAGTAACCAAACAAAAGTGTAACTGGGACTGCTCATCGCATCCCATTCCATACAACAATCCAATATTGAGAAGATGGTTCAAAGGATGTCGAAGTCCTTAAAGACTTGATAGCAACACGAACGCCTCTCCTCGTCTACTTCACCCAATGGCTCCGGAAGATTTTAACCATACAAGCATCCACATCATATCATTATCACAATCAGAAGGGGAAGAATAAGCTTGTAAGCTAAAGAGCCAGAATAAACACAATTTTATTCCGGTCAATGCTCAGGAGTTTAAAGAACATTTTAATTGCGGCTCAGTATTCCAGGCACCAAACAACTTAAAGTCAATGACGTATCAACAACGCAGCTACACCCTCCAAGATTGACCCTAGTATGATCATTGACGAACATATATTTTATCCATCTCTCCCAGGAGTGTAATGGAGTTTGATAAATTTTGAAATCCACTGGAGAGGTTAGATACTCATTATTCTGGAGACAGAACCTTATTACACACTCTGGAGAAGATCGATGGTATTGTTGGCTACATGCACAAAAGAGAAAAGAGCACCTACCTTGAGTTCTCCTGGCTCGCCTTGCTGCTGATTATAACTATTGGAGATTGCTTTGTTGCTATTTATGCTTGCTCTGCCACTTCTAACAAGGAACGTCATTCACACCGAGCTAAATATCCAAGTTTGATCAACTACTCATGGATATTACACTCACAACTAAAATACGAAGATAAGATGAACTTACCTAGCCGCTGACGATTGACACACTTGTGATGGAGTTGCTGATAATGACGAAGAGGAGCCGGCTGCTGCAGGCGAAAGCACGGAGCCGGACGAGCAACAAAAAACAGAAAAGGGTCGATACCCCTTTTCATACGAACAGAGTTTCTAGAGTTCGAACAGAAGAAGTATTCCTTCTTGCCCCATGAACGGGAGTAGATGGCTGGGCGCACCGCACTCATACCCATAGATGAGCTAGAAACGCGCTACTACGAAGGCCACTGGCCGCGTGATCCCGCTGCTGAAGGCCGATTAGAATTTTCCTGGTAATATCTACCAGCTTTGTCTTTTCAATTTTAAATTCGTCTGTCACCATCTAGTGCTTACCCCGCAACAATGTCACTGTTACGTGCTAAGCAGTGGACTTAATGTTGATGGTGGTTTTTAGTATAGGGCGAAAACTGTAAAAATCTTCCTACCTGACCCAGCATCAGAAGTAGTAGACCTTGATATGTTTATATTCCGTAAGGAATTTGAAGAATATATCAGAATCTGATGAGTTCCTATGTCTCTCTTCATATTATATCGAAACTCAAGCTCCTAGATGAATTGTTCACTAGTATAGATCCTAATGAGTATTTAAGCTCCTAGTTGCATTACTCACTAATGCCGGAGCCTGTATTTAATGCGCTGTCATCCTGCAAAGGAATAAAGGCCATTTAAAAGTGATGAGTGCATAAACCTCTTCGCTCATAGATTTATTGAACAATTCAATATATTGTATATATATATAATTCACTCAGAATGGTGCAATCCCAAATATTCTATGAATTTTATTTTCCACCAGCATTATTCACTAATGTATTGCCTGCCTAGTATTTTCTTACGCTATGTTCCCAGCCGAACTCTCAATATTGGAATGACATGACGATTAATGCTCACTCGCAGCGGAGTAGCATGAATCTCCCGAAGTGTCAGTATCGAGACTTGCATGAAAACAGTCACGTAAGCTACACCACTCTCTGATAAAGAGATCAGCGTGTTTACACACTTTTTTAATTAAAAGTTAGCGCGATCGAACGCGTTTAAATTCCTTAAGGAAAATCTAGACTGTCCATATCAGTCTTAAAAAATGATCACGGCCACACGATTTGGCCACACAATTCAACAGGCCTAGCCTACTCCTAGCGGAACTAGGTGATCATCATGATGACCACCTGCGGGCCCACTTACATCCCGACCGATCGGATTCCATCTAGAACACCCGCAACGCCTTTGAACGCCAACCCTAACATGGGTGATCGCGCTGTTGAAAGATGAGCTCAAACGAGCTAAGACCGGCAAAAACGGTCTCAAAAACATCACGACCGCCCAACTTAGCTAGCCTAGTTGGACGGCTTAGATACTCCTTCGAATGATCAAAGAGGTGCTGACGCGTTAACCGTCGACCCAGCTCCATACCTAGTTGATCGAACTACACATAGCAATCCAAGAGCGCGTCAAACCGTTTTCCCAAAGTAGGGCGATCGCGCGCTCTTTAAACCCTAAATTGAGTCAGCGGCATTACATAACTGTCGCAAATCAATCATGGCCGCCTATCTTCGCCAGCCTAGTCGGACGACCTAGATCCAATTTCAGGAGGCCAACGAGATGCTTGCACACTCACCAGTAACCTTTCTGTGCATATACATAATCGGCCTATCCAAATCAGTGGAAAACGCCACAAATCGTTTGGCTCAATGGTAGGGTGTCCGCACGGCTTCAAACATTAAAATACAATCAACGGCAGCATACAACTGCCGCAAATCATCTCGTTCGTCCAACTTGGCTAAACGATTTAAGCGGTCCAGATCCAACCTGGATCAACCAATAGGATTTTAGAATGACCAGTCGCCACTCTCCTATAGGAACTGATCGGCCACTCCCTGGGATGCGAGCATAGCTCCAACCAACTCCCTGAAAAAGGGTGGTCATGCTCCTTTTAAGACATTCAACTCGCGACTAATTTGGACGAGCTCTAAAACAACGATGCTTCTTACACATCGGTTATTTTTAGCTGCTTGTTTAAAAGCGATGCTTTATATACATCGATTATAAACAATATTTTATAAATATTGATTTCACAAATAATTTTATTATTTGACCTAAAAGCACTATGTGCTACTTTTAGCGGCGAGTCTCACGACTTGACCCATTTACTCGAGACATCAAACATGTCACAAACTGGGGGATGCTCATTGGGGTATTGGTCTGGCGGTTTACAGCGTGCGGCGTGCAACGCGCCCATTATGACAAAGTGTCAAGAAAGAACGGACGGTTAACAGCAATGAGAGTAGTGGGTGAAAGTGTGACCAGTTTTCCCTCATAATGGAAACGTGCTGATCACCACTTTTTACACAACCCCACCTCTCTACTAGTTAATCACCTCCACTTCCTATGAGATCAGGGTGTGCTCGAACATGACTTGTATAAATAGGATTTCAACCTATTTCAAACACAACACAAGTGTTATCAACACAAGTATCCATAAAACACCAAGAAATGATAGCTTACGTTCTGCAAGCCAGTTCCACATTCTGATACAAGTCATAAAAAAGCCACACCTTCATAATTCAACATTCTGATCTCAAACACCTTCTTCGCTTCCCTCCCTAAGATCAACCCTTCTCCTTCACTTTGTGACCTAATTGAATCTGGAATGACCATTTCTTGGTTTAGGACAGAGTCTTGCAGATTGATCTCTCGAATCTAAAATTACTCCCATGCAGTGCATTTGTTTAGGGTTTGAATTCGTTTCTCATCAACACACCCCAAATTTACCAAAAACAGCAGAATCAGTTTTTACCCCAAAACACCGATATTAACTCAGGTTATGTATCTTGGTATAACTAATCATAATGCCTAGACTTATAATTTGGTATGACCGGTCCAGGTAATTGGTGTAACCGATCCTAAGTAATCACCATGAGATAGTATGATCGATAGTTGTAATTGGTGTGACCGATCCTAGTAATTGGTGTGACCGATCATAAGTGTTGTGTGACTGATCCTTGTAATCTGTGTAACCCGTCCTGGTAACTGGTGTGACCGATCACAAGTAGATACCATATGTAGATGTAACCGATCCTTGTAACTGGTGTAACCGATGTGATCGATCACAAGTAGGTACCATATTTAGGTATAACCGATCTGAACCCATGTGTGTGACTTGGTAAGACCGATTACAACTAACCATTGTGATTTGGTATGACCAATCACATAGTAGTCTTGAAATACAGGCAAACCAATTCTAAACTTGTTTGGAAATGTGGTATAACCGATTCAAAGAAAGCAAATCCATGTAAATATGAAATAAGGATTTGCAGTGAAAATATGTCAACATACTTTGAACATGAGCAATAACTCTTATCATTTATTGTTCAAATATATTCCTTGGTACTCAAGGTGATCATGTGCGGAAATAAATTAAGAATCTTTTAATTAAGATTTTTGGTTTTATATGCATTAATTACCAGCAATTAATTCATAGCTCTAGAAAATAAAATTAGTAATGTGCATTTACTAATTGGAAATTTTCTATTGAGATATTTCAGAAATATTTGACAAGCATTTATTGGAATTATGAAAACCGAATTTTGACATTCATTGCATATCTTGAGAATATTTTCGATTTTGGAAATTCCTTGGTGTCCAAACATCCTTGGTCTATAAATACCTAAGTTTGCATTTCTAGCAAACTATCCTAAGAGCCAGGCAAACTTCATTTCTTGTTGTTTCTGGTAGAGTCGTCTATTCGGAGAGGAAAGTATCCTAATTAGGTGAAATCTCTTACGACCGTTAATTTAAAGACTTCTGTGGGATCAAGAAGCTCTACGAGTACCATTGGTGGGAAACTAGATAATTGTAGTGTTATTAGTTTTCGATTTGATTTTATTGATTAAAGGTTGTTGAAACTTTGATTGCACCTAGTTTGTTTATGCTTGAGAATCTTCTCCTCTGATATAAGATTCACTCAAACTAGATCAGAGTATCAACAAGATCTTTAGAACTGTTGTTAGATCTAAATACATCTTGTGATAATCCATTGTTAACAGACTCCGTTCTACATGTGATTGATCACAAGATATTCAAGTGGTGGTGTGCAGGTTTTGAAGATAAAAGAAGATTTGAAGACGAAGAAGATTTATTATTAGTTTTCGTATCTTGTGAATTGTGTGCACAAACCTTGATCGGTTGGGATCCAACTAGAATCAGTTTATCTTTGATAGATCTGATTGATTAGTTGTGTGAGATCGCCATTCTCTATATTTCTCTTTGAGAATTATATTGGTTGAGTGTGAATTTATACTTTACCATTTTGGTAGTTATAGTTAGATTCATCTAACCAGACAAAGGAATTTATTAGATTAAACGGAAGAGCCTTTGTGAACGACTCATCGATATATTGTAGCAAGATTGATTAGAGTGGTTACCAAATAGATTCTTCCTTTGTTGTTTTGAATACTATCCAAAGGACTTGCTATTCACGTGCGTGACTCTAGAAGTCGAAGGCGCAAGGATACTGAGGGAACTAAGTAGCTAGGGGTAGTCTGCTTGGTCTCAACTATACGAAGTTGATATTAGATTTTGTATAGAGGCTTAATTCTGAGAGTATTCAAAACTGGACTAGGTCCCGGGGTTTTTCTGTATTTGCAGTTTCCTAGTTAACAAAATCTTGTTGTGTCGTTTACTTTACTTTTCCGCATTATAATTGCTTATTATAATTAAAGTAAATTGCACTTTACGTTAACTCTGCAATACTTGATAGTGATCCTATAGAATTTGGTTATTACCGAACCTATTATCAAGTAACACACTTTGTTGTAGTACTGTCTTTATCTTGTATCCATAGTCAATCACACAAGTTATCTTGTTGTTGTATTATCTCAATCTCGTATCCACAGACAATCACACAAAGTGTGAACCGAATCGTCATATTGTCCCGACTCTATTCATAGACGATCACGTTCGGTAGAGGACTTATAAGTTGATAATGAAAAGACGAGGGTACCCAAATACACCACAATCTTTTATTTGTCCATCTATAAGTCCTCTACCGAAAGTGATTTTTTATGGACTGAGTCGAATCAATACAAAAAATCGGTTCACACTTCGTGTGATTGTCTACGGATACGAGATCGAGACAATACGACAACAAGATAACTTGTGTGATTGACAATGGATACAAGATCGAGACAATACAACAACGAAGTATGATACTTGATAATAGGTTCGGTCTCAACCAAACTCTATAGGATCACTATCAAGTATATGCGGAGTTAATGTTTGTGTATTTTACTTCTGATTATAATACACAATTATAATTGCGGAAATAGAAAAGTAAAAGACACAGCAAGATTTTGTTAACAAGGAAACCGCAAATGCAGAAAACCCCGGGACCAAGTCCAGAATTGAATACTCTCATAATTAAACCGCTATACAAAATCTAAACCAACTTCGTATAGTTGAGACCAAGCAACTACCCCTAGTTCACTTAGTTTCCTCAGTATCCCTGTGCTTCCGACTTCGATGAGTGCACGCACTGGAACAATTCCTTTGAATCATATTCCAAACAGTAAAGGAACAACAAATCTGTTTGGTAACAACTCTTGATTCTTTAAGATAAGATACCTCAAGTCATACGCAAAGGATTTAATAAACTCCTTTGCTTGGTTAGATCAATCTATCCAATAACTACAAAAGTAGTCAAGTTTAGATTTGCACACAATCCAAATAAATCTCAAATAGATATATTGTGAATGCCGATCTCACGCAACTACTCAATCGAATAAATCCGATTCTTGTTGGATCCCAGCCGATCAAGGTTTGTGCAACACAAAGATATGAGAAACCATGAGAAATCTTCTTCGTCTTCAAATCTTCTTTAATCTTCAATTAAAACCTGCACAACACCACTTGAATCTCTTGTGATCAATCATGCATAGAAAAGTCTGTTAACAATGGATTATCACAAGATGTCTTTAGATCTACAAACAGTTCTAAAGATCCCGTCGATACTTCGATCAAGTTTGAGTGAATCTTATATTCTTATATCAGAAGAGAAGATTCTCAAGAATAAAAAAAATAGGTGCAATCAAAGTTTCAACAACTGTTAGTCAATCAAATCAATCGAAAACTAATAACACTGCAATTATCTAGTTTCCCACCAACGGTACTCGTAGAGCTTCTTGATCCCACAGAAGTCTTTAAACGAGCGGTCGTAAGAGATTTCGCCTAATTAGGTTACTTTCCTCTCCGATTAGACGACTCCACCAGAAACAACAAAAAGATGAAGTTTTCCTGGCTCTTAGGATAGTTTGCTAGAAACGCAAACTTAGGTATTTATAGACCAAGGATGTTTGGACACCAAGGAATTTCCAAAACCGAAAGTATTCTCAAGATATGCAAAAAATACCCATTCGGTTTTCATAATTCCAGTAAATGCTTTGTCCAATATTTCCCGAAATATCTCAATAGAAAATCTCCAATTAGTAAATGCACATTACTAATTTTTATTCTCTAGAGATAGGCATTTAATTGCTTGTAGTTAAAGCATATAAAACTAATTGTTAGAGCACTGCTCGGTCGAACTCGCAAACGTTGCTATCTCAAGCTTGTTGTCAAGTTTAGTTGCACAAACTATAAGTCTTGATTTCTAGTTTACTTATAGCTAAGTCTCAGATTAGGATAGAAAGTGTAGTTGAGCTCTAGACTCCATGGCGTTTATCATACAAAGACGAAGAACTACTCAAGGAACTGGTGGAACTTCATCGACTAAAAGGTATGTGTAGAATTGAACTTATCTATCACTCAAAAAGTCTATTTACTCTATCTCCTATCTTGAGACAAAAGCCGTATTACTATATAGACTTCGATTATACACATTTGCTATTTCAAGTCGAGTTTATCTCGCTCTCGAAATATGTGTTGGTAAGCTTTCGCTTTGGCCAAGTTCATCTTTACAAGTGACGAAAGTCATGTTGATTATTTCAATATCTTGAAAATTGCTTTGGTGAAAAATAATGTGTGAATAACCTCTATTTAACATCCTCTAAGAATGTTTCAATGATTGAAATAAAAAGTTTAGAATATGTAACCATCTTTGGATATAAGCATATATAGTGTGTTCGCACATTAGTGTATAAGTCCAAAACCGGGAACCAAATGTATGCATACTTGTGTGTCTACAAAATAGTTGATGGAGACTGGTGGAAGTTCACGTCCGTGAATTTCTGTTGAGTTTGGAAATAAAAACCAACTCATCCGGTTACCTAAGTACGCGTACCCGTACGCATACTGGCGGAAAGTTCACATCCGTGAATTTCTGCTGAGTTTGAAAACCAAACCAAACTCAAATCTGGTTACTTAAGTACGCATACCTGTACGCATACTTTAGTGTGTTACTTTCTAAAATTGGTTTATTCGTGAACTTAAATTTATATAAACTAAGGAATGCATATTTGCAAACCGTGGCTATAAAGTTCATGAATCGATTCGAGTGAATCAAAACCAATTTTGCTTCGATTGTGTCTTGTATACTTCTATGAGATCTAAGCAATTGAATAACTCTTGAACTAGTTCATTTGAATCATTTGAACTAGTTATGGTGAAGATGAATAAGGTTGATATGAAAGTGCTCATATGGCTAAACATTTGGTTAACTATTGTTGAACCAACGACTTGTACATGTTTAGGTACGGTTACACAAACCTAAATGATGTATACTTCATGTGTGTATAACAAGCTAAGTTCGATCTAACGGTTGAAAGATATTAGCTTGAATATAATCAGGTTTTCATCTAATGGTGAATATTGAATGCTTTGTTACCAAGGTAACTTAGATTGCAAACCCTGATTTGAAGACTATATAAAGGAGAACTCTAGAAACTAGGAAAGGTAATCCCCACACCTCCTGTGTGATACTAGTTGTATAAGCTTGAGTCGATTCTCCATTAACCTTAGGTTTCTACCGAGACCCTGTA
This sequence comes from Papaver atlanticum, assembly GCA_023531105.1. NCBI lineage: Eukaryota > Viridiplantae > Streptophyta > Magnoliopsida > Ranunculales > Papaveraceae > Papaver > Papaver atlanticum. The sequence continues at coordinate 2,504,047 of JAJJMB010014788.1, forward strand.
AGTTAACGACTTGAAAGACTTCATTGGGATTGTGAATCCAGACCCAACTATTTTCTATGTAGTTGCATGATCTGATCTTGCCCGATTCTATCGTATTGAGTACAATTGAAATAATTGACTCGAGATTAATTTCTACGATAGGCAAGATAAAATTAATCACAAACATCTTCGTCTCATCGTTTGTGATTACACAATATCTAGTTTCGCCATCATACGATTTAGATTATTGTGAGGTGATTGATAATTCTAGGTTGTTCTTCGGGAATATAAGTCCGGGTTATCGATTGGTTCCTGTTAACCTTTATTTATCAAAAGACGGAACAAAACTCGTAGGTATTTCTGTGGGAGACAGATTTATCTATTCTTGTAGACTTTTCTGTGTGAGACAGATTTGTTTATTAAAGTCTTCGACTTTGGGTCGTAACAACTCTTAGTTGTGGGTGAGATAAGCTAAGGGAATCAAGTGCGTAATATCCTGCTGGTATCAGAGACGTAAGGAGCGCAACTGTACCTTGGATCACTGTGAGATTGATTGGGGTTCAACTACAGTCCATACCGAAGTTAGTTTGTAGTAGGCTAGTGTCTGTAGCGGCTTGATACAGTGTGTTCATTCTGGACTAGGTCCCTGGGTTTTTATGCATTTGCGGTTTCCTCGTTAACAAAACTTATGGTGTCTGTGTTATTTCTTTTCCGCATTATATTTTGTTATATAATTGAAATATCAAAGGTTATGCGTTTAATCAATCAATTGGGAAATCCGACCTTTGGTTGTTGATTGAAATTGATTGATACTTGAACATTGGTCTTTGGTACCGTTCAAGTTAATTTCTCTTGTATTCAATTAGACTCGCATATTTCTATTTGCTTGAGTAAGGATTGAATCGAGAAATTGAGATATAACTCTTGGATATACTTTTTATTAATATTGAGTCTGACTGTCTAGTTGATTCTCTTTAAAGTATATTGGAGTTAGTCTATACAGATTGCTAAGCGAATTATTGGGTGAGGTAGTTGTACCCCCACTTTTTCACTAATAACCTTAATTAAAAGATTCTTAATTTATTTCGGAACATGATCTCCTTGAGTACTAAGGAATATCTTTGAACAATAAAAGATAAGAGTTACTATACGTGTTCAAAGAATGTTGACATCTCTTCTTTGTAAATCCTCTTTCATATTTACAATCTTGCAATCGATTATACCACACTTCCAAACAAGTTTAGAATTGGTTCATCTGTATTCCAAGACAACTATGTGATTGATCAAATATTAAATCACATCCATGGATTCAATCGGTTCTACCAATCACTGGGATCGGTTATACCCTCATATGGAAGCACTTGTGATCGGTCACACAAGTTACCAGGAGCGGTTATATCAGTTACCAGGATCGGTTACATCAATTACCAGGACCGGTTAACATATACACATAGTATTGCTTGTAATCGGTCACACCGGTCACTAGGATCAGCTATACCAATTACCAGGATCGGTTACACCAATTACTAGGACCGGTTACACGAATTACAAGGATCGATTACATAAATCTCAGTGATCAGTCACGCCAATTACTAGGATCGGTCACACCAATTACAAATATCGATCATACCATCTCAGGTGATTACTTAGGATCGGCTACACTAATTAATCAAAACTAGTCATACCAAATCATAAGTCAGGCATTGTGATTAGTTGTACTAATATACATAACAAAGTTACGATCGGTTCTACCATCTCATACATATTGGTAATCCAAAGATTTGCAATGAATAGCCGTACCAATAAGCCAAGCGATTTTCCTTTCGATTCATAAAAAAAAATCATCAATGTACTTCCTGTAAACAAATGTAAAACATTGTTTCCTAGGATGAAATCTTCACTTTTACCCATTCACATAATCATAACAGCATTCATAAGATTATGTCGATATCATATCAACGAAGTTCAAAAGATAAGCATTATACTTCGTAGTCTAATTCCCTAATACTATGATCATGTGATCATGTCTCACTACTAGAGTAATATATCCATACACAGCTTCGCAGTTATGTTTTCAATATAGCACGACTTGAAAGATACGTTATGAATGAAACAGTTCAAGTCAATATTACTAACCTCAAGAGGAAGGATGATGTCGTCGTTGTAGCTCGTTGCTTCTTCGCATTCTTCAGGTCTTCGAGTAATACTTGTATGTCTAAACATTCCTAGACTTTCTAGTCTAACCTAAACGAAGTACTCTCTAGTACATAATCAAGCGACTCTTAGATGAGTTTTGACTCACTAAAATATGACAACCAAACTTGACATACCAACGCTTGGTGGGTTCAACCGAGTTATGCTCTAACAATCTCACCCTTTGTCAATTTTAGTGACAAAACTCTTAATACATATGGATAAACAAATTATAAGAATTCATTATACATACGCTTGATTCCAAGTTTCAACATCACAATAACCTGCATATAATCAATCAATAAATGCCTCTGTTGACATCTGAATAACAAATCTTATACTCCCCCTAAAGGTAAGATAGGTATATATTCAATCTGAACATCTTTGTTATTCCCCTTTTGTAGTACAGAATGACTACACAACAATATTATATGTTTATCCCCCTTAGTCAATGCTTTACTCTTTCGTTAGATATAACGTTTAAGCACAATTGTCCTTTCCTTAGTGATTGCAAATCACTTGTTTACTCATATATTTCTCCCCATTTTTGTCAAAAATGACAATTGTTCGAGCAAATACAGGTCAAACCGAAAGGATCTTGCAAATCCAAAAGACTTGTAAACAACCTATAAGAGTTAAGCACGAAGGTTTCACATACCACTTAAGATAACCAACATTAAACCTGAAACTACAAGTAATTTAGTTTTAATATGTTATCAAGGAAAACTATTGCCCGAAGCAATTTTCCCAAATAGTTTAACAAATTGACTAAGAAATTTAGTTCCCTTGTTAAACCGATTGTACACATACAATCGCTTATTTCGATAAGACTAAAATAAAGATCAGAATTAACTTTATTTATCTCATAAGGCTCTAATTATTCAGAAAATAACTTAGACCTTTCTCTTTAGACGAGACAAGCACTAGGTTAGTTAACTAGTTTTTCTTGTCAAGGCATTCTGTTAGAGCACTGCTCGGTCGAACACGCAAGCGTTGCTATCTCAAGCTTGTTATCAAGTTTAGTTGTCAAAACTATAAGTCTTGATTTCTAGTCTACTTTTAGCTAAGTCTCGGATTAGGATAGAAAATATAGTTGAGCATTAGACTTCACGGCGTTCATCGAATGAATACGAAGAACTACAAAGGAGATCTTGTGGAACTTCATCAACAAAAGGTATGTGGATATTTGAACTCATCTATCACTCAAAAGTCTATCTACCCTATCTCCTATTTAAGACAAAAGTCGTATAACTATATAGACTTCAATTATACACATTTGATATTTTGAGCTGAGTTTAACTCGCCTACATATTTCTCGAAATATGTGTTGGTAAGCTTTTGCTTTAACCAAGTTCATCTTATATTCTTGACGAAAGTCAAAAGATGATCATGTGAAAATCGCCTGGTAACATCTTACATGATTTGTGTGAGAAAGTCATTTGATGTAAACTCGGAATGTTTCATATTGATCATTCGATCACTTGAAAATTGCCTTGATTCTAATAGTTTGTGTGAGACAGCTATTGTCATCTTCCGAGAATGTTTCAATGATTGAAATAAGAGTTTAGAATAATTGGATATAAGCATAGTATGCGTACTTGTGTATATGTAATCCAAGTCCGGGAACCATGGTATGCATACCCGTATGCGTACTGCTTGGTTTGGTGAAAGTCCGGAAACCTGGTACGCTTACCGGTACGCATACTGGCGTGAGGTTTAGTTCCGGGAAGTTCTACTGAGTTTGGAAGGTATACGTACCATTCGCGTACTGGCGAACCCAAACTTAGTCCGGCCACTAAAGTATGCATACTCGTTTGCATACATGTGTGGAAAATGTTCTAAAATCAGTTTGTTCATGAACTAATACATTTATTTAATAAGGAATGCAATCTTTTGCAAACCGTGGCTATAATGTTCATGACTTAATTCGAGTGAATCAAAATCGATTTTGCTTCATCTGTGTCTTGTATACTTCTATGAGAATATAAACAATTGAACAACTCTAGAACTAGTTTCATTTGAGCCATTTGAACTAGTTATGGTTAAGATGAATAAGGTTAATATGAAAGTGTTTATATGGATGACCTAGGTTAACTATTGTTGAGCCAACAAAGGTGCACACGTTTAGGTACGGTTACTCATATCTAAATGAAGTCACTTTTCATTTGTGTGTAACAAGCTAAGTTCGATCTAACGGTTGAAAGATATTAGCTTGAGTCTAATCAGGTTTTCATCTAATGGTGAATATTGAATGCTTTGTTACCAAAGTAACATTGATTGCAAACCCTGATTTGAAGACTATATAAAGGAGAACTCTAGCAACTGGGAAACCTAATCCCCACACCTTCTGTGTGATACTAGTTGCGACTAGAGTTGATTCTCCTTTAACCTTAGGTTTTTCACGAAACCCTGTAGATTAACGACATGAAGACTTTATTGGGATTGTGAAGCCAAACCCAACTATTTTCTCTGTAGTTGCATGTTCTGATCTTGCTGTTTTCTATCGTGATTGAGTATTATCTTCTCTAAGATTTTCTTGAGATTTAATCTCCGATAGGCAAGATAAAAAGTAGTCACAAACATCTTCGTCTCATCGTTTGTGATTCCACAATATCTTGTTTCGCTACCATACGATTAAGATTATTGTGAGGTGATTGATATTTCTAGGATGTTCTTTAGGAATATAAGTCCGGTATATCAATTGGTTCCTGTTCACCTTGATTTATAAAAAGACGGAACAAAACTCATAGGTTTATCTGTGGGAGATAGATTTATCTATTCAATAGACTTTTCTGTGTGAGACAGATTAGTTTATCAAGTCTTCGACTTTGGGTCGTAGCAACTCTTAGTTGTGGGTGAGATCAGTTAAGGGAATCAAATGCGTAGAGTCCTGCTGGGATTCAGAGACGTAAGGAGCGCAACTGTACCTTGATCAGTGTGAGATTGGTTAGGGCTCAACTACATTCCAGTTCGAAGTTAACTTGGAGTAGGCTAGTGTCTGTAGCGGCTTAATACAGTGTGGTGTTCAAATATGGATTAGGTCGTGGGGTTTTTCTGCATTTGCGTTTTCCTCGTTAACAAAATTTCTGGTGTCTGTGTTATTTCTTTTCCGCATTATATTTGTTTATATAATTGAAATATCACAGGTTGTATGTAGTTCAATCAATTAGATAATCCAACCTTTGGTTGTTGATTTAAATTGATTTACACTTGAACATTGGTCTTTGGTACCGTTCAAGTTGTTTCACATAATAATCATGCTCGCGGATTTTTATCTGTTTGATTTGTTGATTACATTGTGAAACAGAGATACAACTCTTGGATATATTTCCATTTATTGAGTCTGACTGTCTAGTTGATTCTCTTGGAATTATATTGGAGTTGTCCATACATATTGCTAAGTGAAATATTGGGTGTGGTTGTTGTACTCCCGCTTTTTCAATTGGTCTCAGAGCAGGTAAACACGTTTAAGACCTCATAAGTCTGTGTTTGTAGCGATCTGACTCTATGGACAGAAGTTTTATCTCTATAAACGTACCACTGGTCTTCGATGGCTCGAATTGCTTATGGTGGAAAATTGTTATGCGTGCTTTTCTTCAAGCGCGAGATTTTCAATCATGGGTCTATGTTGTTAATGGCTATTTTCCTCCAGTTGTTACAGTAGGCGATGTAACTGTTCAGAAGGATATCGGTGATTATGATGCTGTCGAGATTCTTGCTGCAAAGCAAAATTCTGACGAGTTGAATGCAATCATCCATGCCATTACCCCAGATCTTCAGCACCATGTGACTACGTGCACTCGGTCTAAAGATGCGTGGGATATGTTAGAAACCGTATTTAAAGGGAATACCTGTGAAAAAGAATCTAAGCTCCAAAACCTAAATTCTGATTGGGAAAACCTTCGTATGGCAGATGAAGATTCATTTGATGAGTTTAATCACAAAGTGTCTGAAATTTTTAATGCATCTTTTGCGTTGGGTAAGACTATTCCTGAAAAGGACATTGTGATGAAAATTCTCAGATCATTGCCATCTAGATACGATTCTAAGAAACATGCCATCGTTGAAGGAAATAACCTTGATGCGCTTTCCAGAAATACTCTCGTTAGAAAGTTAAAGATCTTTGATCATGAGCATGTATCCAAATCTTGAAAGGATATTGCTTTCAAAGCACAAAAGAACACTAAATTACTTGATAAAAGTAAAAGTGTTGGCATCTCTGAAGATGATCCTTATGAGACTGATTCATCAGATAAATATCTTGACAAGTCAGTCTCCTTGATCACAAGATAGTTTAGAGATCTTCTTTTGAAGAGAAGTAAACGGTTCACTAGAGATAAACCTAAGTCATCAGTTAAGCCTCATAATCGTGTTCCTCCTAAAAACAGGGATACTGACGACACTGATGATGAGGATATGCCTCAGTGCTTCAAGTGTAAAGGTTTTGGTCATTTGGCAAATGAGTGTCCAAATCGTAGAAAATACACTAGAAACAAAGGTCTTGCTGCAACTCTTGATGAAATATCTAATCACTAAGATTCTAATGAAGACGAAAAATCAAGTGTTGCACTCCTCTGTAAAAATATTGATTTTGATAACTGTAGCAATACATACATCAACCTCGATATTCTTCCAGGAGAAACTTCAACCACCTTGGAGGATAAAATGGATTTCTCTTTGTTTACTGGAAATTCGGTCTCTAATTTTTCAGGTTCTACCATTTGCCTAGCAGCCTGCACAACTATGACGTCTGAACCTTCCTCCGTGTTGACATGTTCTTACTGTACTCTCAATGGTCATGAACTTTCCAAATGTTTCAAGTATAAACATAAGATAAAATATGTCAAAAAACTTCAACAAAGAGCGAATCGATTAGCAAACAAGCTCAAACTTGTTCAGAAGTCATCTGAGGTATGTAATCTCATCTCTTCTCTGAAGAATTTATTTTCCAAAGAAAAAATTAGACCTCTAGAGAAAAGAATACGGTCTAAATAGTCTGTGAAACAGGGTTCTAAGAATTTCATTCAAGAAGGTTATGGTGGACAGATTATTGTTCACCCCAGCACAACCTAATTGTGTTGGTTGTGCATCTTGTCTCATGTGCCTTGTTCAAAAGAGACAAGGGTTTGCACACTTCAGGCTTTAGGAAAAGATTTTTTTTTTTACTTTTGCTTTTCTTTTTGGTCTTGGTTCACCGTTTTGGAATTCTTCCATTCTTTCATATCTAATTGATATTGAAAGGGGTTTCCTCTATTTGATCAATAAAATAGGGTTAAAATCGATAATTCTGCCTTCTTTAGGGTTGTGAGTTGTGCATACGTGAATCCTTTTTAGTGTATAAAGGTTCTGTAACCCTACATTCCCTTTTCCTTCTCTAAAAAAAAAAAACTATTTTCTATCACAAGACTGCTTGTTGAGTCTGATTTGTGAATTCCTCTAACAATCTCATACTTGTATGGAGAATACAAGCATTATGTCTTCTGATGGAAAAAATGTGAATATGATTGTTAAGCCATCAATCATGAAGGAAAAAGATAAATCTCCTGTTTCATCAACTTTGAAAAGAAAAAGAAGGAATGTGGGGAAACCAAAAGTTGTTCCTTCAAATCTTCAGAAGTTTTCTGGTGTTCTTGAAGAGTTGATTGAGAGAAAGGAGATTCAACAAATAAAGGCTATTATTTTGAGGACTCTCGAAATTCAGAAGGCCCTGGTTTGGCATCAGTCTAGAAGGTTTGTTGGAATTGACTCCTTTCTTTATGAACCTGATGTTCCAATGGCTGTTGACGACAAGGAGTTCGGGGACGATAAATAATTTTTTAGAGGCCTTAATGTCTAGGAAACTTCTTATGAGAATTTATTCTTGTTTTTAAGAAGGATAACTAGGGTTTGGAATAGCCATTATTGTGAGTACACATAGCTATGTCCAACGATTTTCATCTTGCAATGTTTTTAGATTTATTTATTTAAATTCTAAAGTTTATTTGGAAGATGATTTTGTAGTATTTATCTTTATGGTATTATATATTGCAACTTGTTATGGGATATGTGTGTTTGCGTCCGTGAACCATAATTGTCCCATATTTGCTCAAAAGTTAAGTCTATCATATGTCTTCATGCAAATATTGATAAAAGATAGAATGAACTTTTGACAACAAACGTAAAGCCTATTATGTCATTATGCAAATATTGATGGAAGATAGGATGAACTTTTGTTTACAAAGATTAAGTCTATTACATGTCTCTATGTAAGTATTGATGAAAAATAGAATGAATCTTTGAATATTCCGCAGTATTGGTCTTTCCCTGATCCACATCTTTGTGTATGTACTGTGTGGCTCCGTATGTTCTCTTATGTTGAGCATTTCCGATTAAATTAATCATGGGTTCTCTTGTGGTTAATTTAATTGAGTATTTTGGATACAAATTCATGTTTCATGATTATTTATTAATGTCTAAAGAAATCCTTCTTTTCTTGTGAAAGTAAGGTCGCTCTTGTTGTTCTTTCGGGAATGACATTTTATGGAGGAGATTTCTTAATTGCCAAATCTTTGTGGGGAGTGCGGGTGTGCAATATTATAGGAGTTTTCTTGTATCTTTATTAACTCCTTGATGAATGCATTTAGTTTCGGCTATATGATTGCATCTAAACAAAGGTTATATGTTGTTCTCTTTTGGTCATGAAGTATCTCTATGGAAATTTCATTAGGATCCCACTTGTTTTCGTACCTTTGAAAATTTTATTGACAAAAAGGGGGAGAATTAATGTGTAGTTCACACTACAAATACATATGGTTTACGGATCATTATGTAAGGGGGAGTGGTTTTCATGTGAGATGAAGTATTGACTAAGGGGGAGTGATACATATCACCATAGTATTGTTGTCAAAGTTATGATACAATTGGACTTTGATGCTGTGTAATAATACTATGACACTGTATAACAATGATTGAGGGCAACTGTTTTCTCATTGTTATAGCTACGGATCTTCAACAATATTGATGCTGAGTTGAACACGTTCAAAATCACTGGAGTACTTGGAAGTGACGAATATTTCGAGTAATGTTGAAGAACTAAGGAAATCAAGCATTTGGATTGAGAGCTACAAAGTTTATTTATTTTGTATTCCATATGTATTGATAGTTTTGTCACTAAAATTGGCAAAGGGGGAGATTGTTAGAGCATTGCTCGGTCGAACTCGCAAGCGTTGTTATCTTAAGATTGTTGTCAAGTTTAATTGTCAAAACTATAAGTCTTGATTTCTAGTCTACTTATAGCTAAGTCTCGGATTAGGATAGAAAGTGTAGTTGAGCATTAGACTTCACGGCGTTCATCGAATGAAGACGAAGAACTATTAAGGAGAGCTTGTGGAACTTTATCAATAAAAGGTATGTGGAGACTTGAACTCATCTATCACTCAAAAGTCTATCTACTATATCTCCTATTTAAGACAAAAGTCATATAGCTATATAGACTTCAATTATACACATTTGATATTTCGAGCTGAGTTTAACTCGCTTACATATTTCTCGAAATATGTGTTGGAAAGCTTTCTCTTTAACCAAGTTCATCTTATATTCTTGACGAAAGTCAAAAGATGATCATGTGAAAATCGCCTGGTAACATCTTACATGATTTGTGTGAGACAGTCATTTGATGTAGACTCGGAATGTTTCATATTGATCATTCGATCACTTGAAAATTTCTTTGAAGCTAATAGTTTGTGTGAGACAGCTATTGTCTTCTTCCGAGAATATTTCAATGATTGAAATAAGAGTTTAGAACAATTGGATATAAGCATAGTATGTGTACTTGCATATATGTAATCCAAGTCCGGGAACCATGGTATTAATACCCGTATGCGTACAGCTTGGTTTGGTGAAAGTCCGAGAACCTTGTATGCATACCAGTACGCGTACTGGCGTGAGGTTCAGTTCCGGGAATTTTTGCTGAGTTTGGAAGGTATGCATACCAGTTTGCGTACTGGCAAACCCAAACTTAATCCGGCCACTAAGGTATGCGTACCCGTTTGCATACCTGTGTGGATAATGTTCTAAAATCGGTTTGTTCATGAATTAATACATTTATATAATAAGGAATGCAATCTTTTGCAAACCGTGGCTATAATGTTCATGACTTGATCCGAGTGAATCAAAATCGATTTTGCTTCAATTATGTCTTGTATACTTCTATGAGAATATAAACAATTGAACAACTCTAGAACTAGTTTCATTTGAGTCATTTGAACTAGTTATGGTTAAGATGAATAAGGTTAATATGAAAGTGTTCATATGGCTAACCTCGGTTAACTATTGTTGAGCCAACAAAGGTGCACACGTTTAGGTACTGTTACTCATATCTAAATGAAGTCACTTTTCATTTGTGTGTAACAAGCTAAGTTCGATCTAACGGTTGAAAGATATTAGCTTGAGTCTAATCAGGTTTTCATCTAACGGTGAATATTGAATGCTTTGTTACCAAGGTAACATTGATTGCAAACCCTGATTTGAAGACTATATAAAGGAGAACTCTAGCAACTGGGAAACCTAATCCCCAAACCTCCTGTGTGATACTAGTTGCGACTATAGTCGATTCTCTTTTAACCTTATGTTTTTGACGAAACCCCATAGGTTAACGACTTGAAGATTTCATTAATATTATGAAGCCAGACCCAACTATTTTCTCTGTAGTTGCGTGTTCTGATCCTGCTGTTTTCTATCGTGATTGAATACTATCTTCTCTAAGATTTCCTCGAGATTTAATCTCCGATAGGCAAGATAAAAAGTAGTCACAAACATCTTCGTCCCATCCTTTTTGATTCCACAATATCTTGTTTCGCTACCATATGATTAAGATTATTGGAAGGTGATTGATATTTCTAGGCTGTTCTTCGGGAATATAAGTCCGATATATCAATTGGTTCCTGTTCACCTTGATTTATCAAAAGACGGAACAAAACTCATAGGTTTATCTGTGGGAGACAGATTTAACTATTCAATAGACTTTTCTATGTGAGACAGATTGGTTTATCAAGTCTTCGACTTTGGGTCGTAGCAACTCTTAGTTATGGGTGAGATCATCTAAGGAAATCGAGTGCGTAGAGTCATGCTGGGATTCAGAGACGTAAGGAGCGCAACTGTACCTTGATCAGTGTGAGATTGGTTAGGGATTAACTACATTCCAGTCCAAAGTTAACTTGGAGTAGGCTAGTGTCTGTAGCGGCTTAATAGAGTGTGGTGTTCAAATCTAGACTAGGTCCCGGGGTTTCTCTGCATTTGCGGTTTCCTCGTTAACAAAATTTCTGGTGTCTGTGTTATTTCTTTTCCGCATTATATTTGTTTAGATAATTCAAATATCACAGGTTGTGCGTAGTTCGGTCAATTATATAATCCAACCTTTGGTTGTTGATTTAAATTGATTGACACTTGAACATTGGTCTTTGGTACCGTTCAAGTTGTTTCACATAATAATCAGGCTCGCGGATTTTTATCTGTTTGATTTGTTGATTACATTGTGAAACAGAGATACAACTCTTGGATATATTTCCATTGATTAAGTCTGACTGTCTAGTTGATTCTCTTGGAATTATATTGGAGTTGTCCATACAGATTTCTAAGCGAAATATTGGGTGTGGTTGTTGTACCCCCGCTTTTTCACATTCGATTAGACTTGAATAACTGAATCCTACAATATGATAAGTCTAACTAAGATCAGAATTAACTTATTTTCTCTTATCCGGAATCGAATTGGACTAAACAAATGATCCCGTATTTTGTTAAGCCATAAACAATACATACAAACCAAAATAAATTGACTTGCACAATTATTTTCTTAACCGGAAGCAATTGAAACAAACATAGACATTATAGCACCGCAATTGCACCAAAATTTCGTTCAGCAAAAACACTTGATACCCAACAATAAAAAAGATACCAAACAATAAGCCAAATAAATTGACACAGTTTTTCTTAACTGGAAATAATTGAATCACACACACACACATCCATACACAACATAATGGAATATATCAATTGTACCGAAATTTTGTTAAGCAAAAGCAAAATATATGCAACTGTACCTAGATCAGACTCAAGGTGTTTTTCTCGTGAGAAATATTCACTTTCTTTCTCTTCAAAACTCTTTTGTTGAGAGTTAATCCTTGCATCAGATTCAACAAGTTTATTTTCCAATAAAAGAACCTTTTCAAGAGAAGCATCACGCTCTTTCTCTAACAATTTTGTTTGAGAGAGACTAGCACTTCCTTTATCTTCAAGACCTTGTATTTTTTGAGAAGAAAGTTCCCTCAAATTTTCTTGATCTTGACGAAGCCTTTTACATTCAGTAGTTATTGCTTTCAACTCATCATGATCTTTCACTAATAGCTCGTTGGACATATTTAGCCCATTTTTTTAAGTAAGCGATTGCTCACAGACTGATTCTGAGAGTGGTTCAATAACCTCTTGCGATACGTTAACTGAGTCTTTATTTAGTTTTCGCTCTCGCTTAACTCTATTTTGATTCATGTCTGATAGGTTGGATCGCGCCAAACACAGATTGTTAGATCTTTTCATGTTTGCCTGCTCTGATACCAATTGAAAAGACGAGGGTACCCAAATACACCATAATCTTTTATTTATCCACCTATAAGTCCTCTACCTAAAGTGATTGTCTATGGACTGAGTCGATACAATACAACAAATTGGTTCACACTTCGTGTGATCGTCTATGGATATGGGATCGAGACAATATGACAACAAGATAACTTGTGTGATTGACTATGATACAAGATCGAGACAATACAACAACGAAGTATGATACTTGATAATAGGTTCGGTCTTAACCAAACTCTATAGGATCACTATCAAGTATATGCAGAGTTAACGTTTGTGTATTTTACTTCTAATTATAATAAACAATTTTAATTGCGGAAATAGAAAAGTAAAAGACACAACAAGATTTTGTTAACGAGGAAACCGCAAATGCAGAAAAACCCCAGGACCAAGTCCAGAATTGAATACTCTCATAATTAAACCGCTATACAAAATCTAAACCAACTTCGTATAGTTGAGACCAAACAACTACCCCTAGTTCACTTAGTTTCCTCAGTATCCCTGCGCTTCCGACTTCGATGAGTGCACGCACTAGAACAATTCCATTGGATCGTATTCCAAACAATAAAGGAACAACAAATCTATTTGGTAACAACTCTATTGATTCTTTAAGATAAGATATTTAAAGTCATATGCAAAGGCTCTAATAAACTCCTTTGCCTGGTTAGATCAATCTATCCAATAACTACAAAAGTAGTCAAGTTTAGATTTGCACTCAATCCAAATAAATCTGAATGCCGATCTCGCGCAACTAATCAATCGAATAAATCTGATTCTAGTTGGATCCCAGCCGATAAAGGTTTGTGCAACACAAAGATATGAGAAACAAATAAGAAATCTTCTTCGTCTTCAAATCTTCTTTAATCTTTAATTAAAACCTGCACAATACCACTTGAATCTCTTGTGATCAATCACACAAAGAACGGAGTCTGTTAACAATGGATTATCACAAGATGTCTTTAGATCTACAAATAGTTCTAAAGGTCTCGTTGATACTTCGATCTAGTTTGAGTGAATCTTATATCAGAAGAGAAGATTCTCAAGAATAAACAAACTAGGTGCAATCAAAGTTTCAACAACCGTTAGTCAATCAAATCAATTGAAAACTAATAACACTGCAATTATCTAGTTTCCTATCAACGGTACTCGTAGAGCTTCTTGATTCCACAGAAGTCTTTAAACGAGCGGTCATAAGAGATTTCGCCTAATTAGGGTACTTTCCTCTCCGATTAGACGGCTCCACCAGAAACAACAAAAAGATGAAGTTTGCATGGCTCTTAGGATAGTTTGCTTGAAATGCAAACTTAGGTATTTATAGATCAAGGATGTTTGGACACCAAGGAATTTCCAAAACCGAAAGTATTCTCAAGATATGCAATAAATTCCCATTCGGTTTTCATAATTCCGGTAAATGCTTTGTCCAATATTTCCCGAAATCTCTCAATAGAAAATCTTCAATTAGTAAATGCACATTACTAATTTTTATTCTCTAGAGATATGCATTTAATTGCTGGTAATTAAAGCATATAAAACTAACAACCTTAATAAAAGATTCTTAATTTATTTCGGAACAGGATCTCCTTGAGTACTAAGGAATATCTTTGAACAATAAAAGATAATAGTTATTGTACGTGTTCAAAGAATGGTTACATCTCTTCTATGTAAATCCTCTATCATATTTACAATCTTGGAATTGATTATACCACACTTCCAAACAAGTTTAGAATTGGTTCATCTGTATTCCAAGATAACTATGTGATTGATCAAATATCAAATCACATCCATGGGTTCAATCGGTTCTACCAATCATTGGGATCGGTTATACCCTCATATTGAAGCACTTGTGATCAGTTACACAAGTTACCAGGACCGATTACATAAGTTACAAGGATCGTTTACATAAATTACCAGGACCGGTTACCATATACACATGGTATTGCTTATGATAGGTCACACCAGTCACTAGGATCGGTTACACCAATTACCAGGATTGGTTACACCAATTACTAGGACAGGTTACACCAATTACTAGGACCGGTTACACCAATTACAAGGATCGATTATGTACTCTCTGTGATCGGTCAAACCAATTACTAGGATCGGTCACACCAATTACAAATATCGATCATACCATCTCAGGTGATTACTTAGGATCGGTTATACTAATTAATCAAAACTAGTCATACCAAATCATAAGTCAGGCATTGTGATTAGTTGTACCAAGATACATAACAAAGTTACGATCGATTCTACCATCTCATAAATATTGGTAATCCAAAGATTTGCAATGAATAGCCGTACCAATAAGCCTAGCGATTTCCCTTTCGATTCATAATACAAGTTCATCAATGTACTTCCTTTACACAAATGTAAAACATTGTTTCCTAGGATGAAATCTTCACCTTTACCCATTCACATAATCATAACAGCATTCATAAGATTTTGTCGATGTCATATCTACGAAGTTCAAAAGATAAGCGTTATACTTCGTAGTCTAATTCCCTAATACTATGATCATGTGGTCATGTCTTACTACTAGAGTAATATATCCATACACAGCTTTGCAGTTATGTTTTCAATATAGTACGACTTGAAAGATATGTTAGGAATGAAACAGTTCAAGTCAATATTACTAACCTCAAGAGGAAGGATGATGTCGTCGTTGTAGCTCGTTGCTTCTTCACATTCTTCAGGTCTTCAAGTAATACTTGTATGTCTCAACATTCCTAGACTTTCTAGTCTAACCAAAACGAAGTAGTCTCTAGTACATAATTAAGCGACTCTTAGATGAGATTTGGCTCACTAAAATATGACAACCAAACTTGACATACCAACGCTTGGTGGGTTCAACCGAGCTATTCTCTAACATATAAATAAAAGATTGTGGTGTATTTGGGTACCCTCGTCTTTTCAATTGGTATCAGTGCAACCTATAAGACATGAGTCGAAATAAGAAAAGTAAATATAAACTTATAAATGACTCAGTTAGCGTACATCAAGATGTTGAGAATAATCTCTCACAAAAGGTTAAGGGAAATTGGTCTCGTAATTCTTTTCTGAAATCAAGAACAAAGTCTATGACTGATAATTACTTGATTGAGAATGATGTTCATGATAAGAAAAGAATGCATCCAAAACAAAAGGTACAAGTACCTGATTCAAAGCATGTTTTGGATCCGACTACAATTATTGGTGAAAAATCTTTTGTTTCTATTCCAAAAGTAAGAAGAATTTAAATTCACTATCCTGCCCAAATTCTGAATTTCGGATTGGATTACAAAGGTTTTTCAATAAGGTTAAAACCTTTTCAGAAGCAGGAAAATCGATTGATAGCCTGGAAGATATCTTAGAACTTATTGTTCAACTGAATATAAGAATTTGTGAAACAAAGCATGAAACACTCAGCCTTCAAAATAATCTGCAGATTATTTGGAACAAAAACTGGCTTTGTGTAATGAAGTGAATCGGCAAACTTCAGAGTGTGAATATCTTACACAATCGCTGGAACATTCACAAACAAGGAATAGAATTCTTGAAGAAGAAATTCTTACAGAATCATGTCAAGAGGTATGCTTTGGAAAATCCTTAGAAATATATTTTCAACAAGGTATGGATACCTTAAAAGAGCATATCGAAAGTCTTGAAAGAAAGATCTCTGCAATCTGTATGATGTCTGATCAAGACTACTTGGGTTCAAATAAAAAGGAAATACCATCCTGGGCTCAAAAAATAATCAAAAATATAGTGTCACACAATATTCATGATGAAAAGGATGTATCAAACACATTCAAAACCCATACAAGGACACAAGATCATGTCCCTAAAGATAAGAAGGAAGATGTTTCTCCAATGGTACTTGGTGAGGAAAATTCCTCTCACCCCCAATATTTAACAATGTTGGAAAGTGAATCCTTACAATGCCAAATCTTTTGATGTAAGGAAGCACAAGTATTTGGGCATCCAGAATCTTGTTAATTTCTCTTATTCAACATAGAGAGAATATACAATCTACTTGAAGATATTTAAGAATTCTTTATGTGTAGAAAAGTTGTCTTACAACAACTTGTGTAAAATAGGATAGGTTTTCTTGTCTAGAGTATTAGATACATGATTGATTCTTCTCAGAAAAATCTTTAGGATTTGGAAACACATAAGATACGAAATCATTTTCGAATATGGTCAGAATTATTTATTTAAGGCTGATACCTATGTTTGGTATGTGTTGAAATCCTCTGGTATATGTACTCATCTTGTTTGAGAACTTATACTAAAAAGATGTATCCTCAAACCAGATCTCAAGCCAAGATTTTGAAAGCCTTTACTGAAAAAGTTTTTAGCGAAACTGTTAATCTTGTTGATTCCTTCAAGAAATCTGGTTGTGAGGATAAACGGAAAGAAAGTGAAGATGTGACATCTCAAGCAGGAGTTACTAATCTTATTGTCCAAAATAGTTTGGATGCTAATATTGATATTCTCAATCTTTGTCAAGTCCTCCTCAGTATTGCTGAAACTCATCATAGACAAGCAGCATTACTAAGAACTGTTATCCGTAACCAAAGAAAGATGATTAAACTTGGAATCGGTAATAGGGAGTATGCTCTGAATATTAATCGAAAGGTTAATGCTTTATCCTGTGAACATAATCAAGGTATTGTGTGTAGAATCCGGGAAATCAGTCGTGATGCTATAGATGAAGATCCCGAGAAATTTGAGGATATTGAAGATGATCTTTGCGAAAGACTGTTCAAAGATCTAATCAGAAAATAGACATCAATGTTTTGATTTATTTCAAGAATTGTATAAGGTCTATTTTGAATAAAACTATCATGAATATTATTTATGAATAAAATTATTATTTTATAATTTTTATGTGATAGTTACCGATTATATAGCCTGTGAATGAATGTCTATATTTTTTCTATGTGTTTTCGGTTTATGAGATGTCTGATTTCGGTTTTTATTAACCTTAATATTCGATCTCATATGGAGTAACCCTTATGAATTGTGTGGCTTTTTTATTTAGCGGGATTAAGTTCTAGCCCATGTTGGTAGGCTTTATAAAAGGATCATAAGGTGTTCCGATTGAAACTCATATGTGAAAAGTCACAATATGTTGAATCAATTTGTGTTTACATGAGTTGTGTTTAGCATAACATATGTGTTTCGGTTTTTCAATTTTTGCTATTGGCAGGCATTAGTTAAAACCGATTCAACCTTTCTCTGGTAAAGGTTGCTTTTGTTATTGCTCTTTTGTTCTTGCGAGAGGATGACAACACACTGGGGGAGAGTTCTTATTTGAACTTGCGCTTAATCATATATATTTCTGGGGAGATGTGGCTGCGGAAATTGAGGTAATGAATTTGTTAGTTAATTGTTTTCCTGTTTAAGAAAAGCCTGTTTATATTGCATATATTTTGCTTTTTCTTAACAAAATTTCGGTACAATTGATATGTTCCATTATATTGTGTATGGATGTTTATGTGATTCAATTGTTTCCGGTTAAGAAAAACTGTGTCAATTTGTTTGGCTTATTGTTTGGTATCTTCTTTATTGTTGGGTATCAAGTGTTTTTTGCTTAATGAAATTCGGTGCAATTGCGGTACTGTAATGTTTATATTTTTTCAATTGCTTCCGGTTAAGAAAATAATTGTGCAAGTCAATTTATTTTGGTTTGTATGTATTTTTTATGGCTTAACAAAAATGGGGTCATTTGTTTAGTCCAATTGATTCCGGATAAGAGAAACTAAGTTAATTCTGATCTTAGTTAGACTTATCATTTGAAGGATTTGGTTATTAAGGTCTAATCGAATGCCTTGACAAGAAAAACTAGTTAACTAACCTAGTGTTTGGCTTGTCTATAGAGAAAGGTCTAAGTTATTGTCTGAATAATTAGAACCTGATGAGAAAAATAAAGTTAATTATGTTCGTTATTTTGGTCTTGTCGAATGAACTGATTGTGTATGCGTTTGAACCATAAATCAAAATTTTTGGTGAATCAGGTCCAACAAGGGAATTGAGTATCTTAGTCGAATTGTTGGATTATAGAGAAAATTGCTTCGGCCAATTGTTTCCTTGATAACATATTGAAACTAAATTACTTTTGTAGTTTCGGTTTTAATATGGGTTATCTAAATTGGTATGTGAAACCTTCGTGCTTAACTCTTATAGGTTGTTTATAAGTCAATTCAAGATATTGAAACCTTGTTGAAAATGTCTCTCTAAATATTTACCAAAACATACCTCTTGACAAGATTCTGTAAGAATTTCTCTGAAAAGACGAGGGTACCCAAATGAAAAGATGAGGGTACCCAAATATGCCACAATCTTTTTGTTTTCAACCTATAAGTCCTCTTACCGAAAGTGATCGTCTATGGACAGAGTCGAGACAATACAACTAATCGGTATTCACACTTTATGTGATTGTCTATGGATACGAGATCGAGACAATATGACTACCAAAGTGTGATACTTGATAATAAGTTCGGACTTAACCAAACTCTATAGGATCACTATCAAGTATATCGGAGTTAACGTTTGTGTATTTTACTTATAATTATAATAAAAAATTATAATTGCGGAAATATAAAAGTAAAAGACACGGCAAGATTTTGTTAACAAGGAAACTGCAAGTGCAGAAAACCCCCGGGACTTAGTCCATAATTGAATACTCTCAGAATTAAGCCGCTATACAAAATCTACACCAACTTCGTATAGTTGAGACCAAGCAACTACCCTTAGTTCACTTAGGTTCCTCAGTATCCATGCGCTTCCGACTTCGAAGGTCACGCACTGGCACAATTCCTTTGGATCGTATTCAAAACAGTAAAGGAACAACAAATCTGTTTAGTGACAACTCTATTGATTCTTTCAAGATAAAGATATCTCAAGTCATATGCAAAGGCTCTTCCGTTTAATCAAATAAACTCCTTTGCATGGTTATATCAATATACAATCACACACAGAACGGAGTCTGTTAACAATGGAATACCATAAGATGTCTTTAGATCTACAAACAGTTCTAAAGATCACGTCGATACTTCGATCTAGTTTGAGTGAATCTTATATCAGAAGAGAAGATTATCAAGAATAAACAAACTAGGTGCAATCAAAGTTTCAACAACCGTTAGTCAATCAAATCAATTGAAAACTAATAACACTACAATTATCTAGTTTCCCGCCAACGGTACTCGTAGAGCTTCTTGATCCAACAGAAGTCTTTAAACGAGCGGTCTTAAGAGATACCTCTTAATTATGATACTTTCCTCTCCGATTAGACGGCTCCACCAGAAACAACAAGAATGAAGTTTGCCCGACTCTTAGGATAGTTTGCTAGAAATGCAAACTTAGGTATTAATAGACCAAGGATGTTTGGACACCAAGGAATTTCCAAAACCAAAAATATTCTCAAGATGCAATGATTGTCAAAATCAATTTTCCCAATTCCAATAAATGCTTGTCCAAAATTTCTGAAATCTCTCAATAGAAAATCTCCAATTAGTAAATGCACATTACTAATTTTTATTCTCTAGAGATATGCATTTAATTTATGGTAATTAAAGCATATAAAACCAGAAACCTTAATTAAAAGATTCCCAATTTATTTCGGCACAGGATCTCCTTGAGTACTGAGGAATATCTTTGAACAATAAATGATAAGAGTTATTGTACTTGTTCAAAATATGTTGACATCTTTTTACTGTAAATCCTTATTCATATTTACATGGATTTACATTCTTGGAATCGTTTATACCACACTTCCAAACAAGTTTAGAATTGGTTGACCTGTATTCCAAGATAACTATGTGATTGATCAAATATCAAATCACATACATGGGTTCAATCAGTTCTACCAATCACTAGGATCGGTTATACCTCAATATGAAAATACTTGTGATCGGCCACAAAAGTTACAAGGACCAGTTACATCAGTTACCAGGACTGGTTACCATATTTCATGGTATTGCTTGTGATCGGTCAGACCAGTTACCAGGCACTGCACCATTTTAAGGTATTTGCAACTCAGATTAGCAAAAGCAGTACGCCGTTGCTAATTTTTAGCAACGGTAGATTGCTGTTGCGAATAGCAACTGCCGGTTGTTCAAGCATGTAAAGTGTGCGTGTGGTCGGGAACACTAGGACTTGTATTTACGTCCAAGTCAAAGTTCGGTCAAGTCCTCTTCCTTTTTTTTTCCACCCTAAGAAGTGTTGTCGGGCTTGTCCCCTTATCTTCCTCTCGATTTTTTTCCATCTCATTACTCAGCCACGTAAGTTTTTTTCACTCTCTTTCATCTCTTCCCCATCTGATCTGAAGAAGAACTTCTGCTCTAAAGAAATCCAACTATGTAATGGATTGAGGTTTATAGTTGTTCTTTGTTCTGTGTATATCTTTGTTTTAGGTTTATGTTTGTTGATGGATTTCATTTGGAATTTATATTGCAGTTGGAAGCATCGATCTGAGATTTTAGGTCATCTGTGAGATTTGAAAGCATCGATCTGATAATCAGGTAATAAGGTCATCTTTTTGTTCTAGTTTTCTGATTTGGGTCCAATTTTTTCGATTTAGTGTTCGTGAGATTTAGGGTTTCTGTTTTTTCTATTTCTTTCCGATTTGAGTAAAGAACTAAGAATTCATGATAAGTTAGATTTGGGTTTATGTTTTTGTTCTATTTCTTCATCTCTGTTTAAAAAAAATAAAAAATTATACCCAATTTCAAACTGTCTGCAATTAGGGTTGGGTTTGTTATACTTTTGCTCTTTCATCAGCAACATTTTTTTTTTGGAGAATGACCACCATCATCAGCGGCATCATCTTCTTTTCGATTTATTCTCAACTCTTGCATTTCTTTTCAATTTATACACTCTCAGATATTGTTGGTGCTGTTAGTTGTGGAAATCATCATAAGGAAGAGGTAGTGATGAAAGTAATTCATCCACAACAACAGATGGGAATCTTATTTTGACTACTTAGCTTTAGTTAAGAGTTTTTTTTTTTTGATTTGGTGATATAATTTATTACAAGGATTAATGAATTTTAGTGTTGGTTTTGTAATATTGTAGGTGGGTTTGATACTACTCATGCTGCTGCAAAGTAAAATCTGATTTCACTAAAGACTAAAATTTCAATTGCTAGTGTTAATGCCAATTGAGGTGGTGATCATCTCTTGTCCACTTGTTCACAGTTGATGATCTGAAAGACGCTATTCAAGAGATGCTACTCTCCTTTTATAATACATTATGATAAGCACGTTTATGTTAAATTAGGGGTTTTGCTCGAATGGTCATTTTAATCATTTCGTAGGTGCTGGTAAACATTTGTAAGATCCTTCGACTCTATTCTCAGCAAAGTGAAGAAGCTATAAGACGAGCTCAATGCAACCAGGAAAAACGCACCTCTTGACACCAAAACAGATGTCCACCAATTATTTGATAAAAAGCCTGAGAGAAGAGAAAAAGGGGTAAAAGTTCTTGTTCCTCTCCTGTTATATTTTTCTTAAATGGTACGAGTGTCAAATAAGGTTTTAGGTGTTAAGTGCTTGTTTATGCGATATTGAATATGTCTCTCCGATGATTAAAATGTAGAAACTAAGTGGAAGGTTAGCATAGTCAGTGTGAGTTCTTTAATTGTTCCTATTTTGCTATCAAGGGTCTCTCTAGATGCATATATTGCTGCTTTGTGATATTAGAATGAGGGATCTGACTTTTCTTCTCATTTCATTCTTTATATTTATTATATAACTTGAAGATCAGTGTATTTCATTTCGAGATATTTGTTTGACATTCGTCGTGCATCAACATATTCCACCTCTCAATTATCCACCTCTCAATTAACATGAGAACCATTGCAATAAAATTTTGAAATGAGAATTCTTTTGAATGTTGTCATTTTTAGTATGGTGCTTCACGTTTTATTGCAATTTTCATTTTCATACTGATTCACCATTGACTAACTCTAAACAGAATTTAATACAGTTGAGCATACTTCTCAAGTTTGGACCTCATATGCATTTGATATTCCTTTAGTTTATAATAATGTGCTTATTCAAAATTCCAATGTTTAGTTCTGTAAAAAAAAAGTAGTCTTCTTGGTCTGTTCATGTCTCGTAGAACTTTCCATATCATGTACATCACTTGCTGTTCAACCACCAGTTTGATCATTAAATTTTGATGCCATATCTTTGTTTTTTCATCTCTTTCAGGGCTGCACCCGGTAGTAAAACAACCTATATTGCAGCTCTTATGAAGAACAGTGGTATGTGCTTGTCACTCACGATTCCAGTAAAGTGCCTGTCAATCCGAATATTTTTGCTTGCCGTAGTGCAAGTTGTGCAAGGCTTGACAGGCCGGCGTAAAAACTATGTTATATTTTTTAAGAGATATTCTCTAGTCGACCCGGTACTTGCTACTGGAAAAGACTTTGGATTTGGATTTGGACAGTTTTATTAAATGGCTTACTTTCACTATGAATGAACTAGCGCCAAATTGTTCTTTTTTTTTATTCACATTTAATTTTATGATTTCATTTCCTTACCTATTTAGGTTTCCACTGTATGAAACATGCTAATATGCTAAATCTAATTTTTGATGGTTAGGATTGGTGTTAAAATTGAACATACCCATGGCCAAGGATTGAGATTTTTCTGGCGCGTCTTACCATTTGTCAAAAATTCACATCTTGACTAGTCGAAAACTACTTTCTGAATTTGTCCACACCCCGTGCTACATGCTAATGAGATGCTGGTGTCAGAATAGAGGGACAATACCATAAGTTAGAGTAGGTGACTACATAGTAATTGGATTCTGTACTACCTGAAACTTTTTTCAATCTAGTAACATTTATGACGTGTGCATATACAATTATGGCATGCATCCTTTTTACATAATTTTTTATAGAGTCGCCCTTTACTTAGTATGCTGTATGCATCAGAATTTGCAGGTCTGTCAGTAGTTTTGTTTCCCCCCCTTCAGATTCATGTTTTCCCGATATTTACTTGCAATAATCAGTTTCTTACTCCCTTTTTTTGGCTGTTTCATTATTGTCACTTCGTGCAAATTTGCAACGGATGGAGTGACTAACACCATTGTCTCTAACTATGACGGGAAGGAGGTTCGTTTGATTTATTGATTACTGAGTTACGAAAATAAGATAATTGAGTCACATACGTCTACTTTATGTTTGGACATTCGAAATGGCTTTCATGGATGCACGTATCTCATACTATTTTAGGTTAATGTTGCAGAATCCCACTTCATGCTTATCGTTATCTCTCTAGTAAATTGCTAACTTCCATAGAATCCCATTATTGCTTTGTTAGAGAAATAAAAAATTTATTTTATGAGAAATTTACTGTAAGAAAATTATTTTTGAATTGAAAGATGAATGCTACAACCGAAATTACATACATTGACTGGCAGTCTGACACCAATACATAAAAATAAATAAAAAACAAATAATTTGTTAGTAAGCATGCCATGTTTCTAAAATGGATCAATCCATTACAGCCATGATAATAGAAGACTATAATGCTGAGTCCTTGAGTTAGTGACTGTACAAACATGCTTTATGCCACCTAGGTAGATTAGGAAAATTCCAATTTCCATCACCAGTTTCGAAGTTGAGACCTTAGTTTTCAGTATGCTTCTTTCTTCATTCCAACCCTGATTGAGATCGGTTTATTAGGAAGTTGTTTATTTATCAGTGTCCATTACCCTGCCTTGCAAAGAATATTGATCTGTTCGTCTGTCATCTGGTAAATATTTTTCTAAAATGATTAGTATTCTTATCTTGAAATGCTGTATAGTTAAAAAGGAGTTGTAGAAGAATCAAACCTGTACAGTAGTATTTCGTGCATAGGGTAGTACTTTATGGCATCCAAGGCTAGAAATAGGGGGAGATTTTCGACTTATTTCTCCTCCATATGATTTTAACCTCCCATTGGTTCGAATCCTTGTGGCAACTGCTGGAGATCCCTGATTGGGACAACCCAATACATCAGGGAGGCTCGATTCCTGATGATAAATAAACCCCTATGGTTAGAAATTCACAACAAAAATAGATTGAAACAAATGAAATACCAGTCTACTTTTTTTGCTGCAATAGAAGGGAGCATTAGTAGCTGTGGTATGCATTAGTTACCAGGAATAATACAGTTGCACAGTGCTTAAGAACCTCCAAATTCATTCGAACATCATCCAAGCTTCTGTTGGGCAATTTTAAAACAAAAATTAGTTTGACTTTCTGTTGAGTTTTCTATCTGTCACTAAAATTAGTAGTAAAAACAATACATGTGCTTTTTCTCTCCCAATCCAAAATAAGCAGCTAGGGTTGCCATCTGAAAAAGAAAGAATCACTTGTTTATTAGTTTGCGAATTTATAATCTTTTAGTGTTCGATCATCTTAAACTAACTAGAATGCCTGTAGAGCACATCAGTATAACAGAGAAAAAAAATGATAGATTTATAATGTTAGATTCTTATTGACAGTAAGCTTTCATTTGTCTAACTTAGTACCTGTCTAACTAAATGAAGTTATGTTTGAATTTCTCTGGATTCACGAAAGTAAAACTGGGGCGCACTAGAAGTCATTGCTCATTAGTATGGTAGGACATTTGAGTAGTTGGTAAATGGCCAAATTAATTTTAAACTTAGAGGTATATTTTAGTTTCATTTGTCTGCTTGTGTTTTATTATAATATCAATAGATGTTCTTCGTACTCGGCATGAGATACATCGGATTGTGGCCTGCATCTGCTTGCTTGCATATTGAAGGTGTAATCATTGGCTTTTGTTTGTATCTTAATATACCTCTAAGTTCTTTCTTTCAGGCATTCGATTGTAGGCATGGGAAGGCATACCTCTTCAATAAACTGTTAGTATTTCGCCCAAGATATAATATGATGTTAGACCAGCAGCATGAATATCGAGTCTTGTTACATAACTTTTTAAAATACTTATGAAAGGAAGGGTTTTCATCTTTCCCTTACATCTTTGTGAGCAGTTTGTGCACACTTTTTGGACTGATTTCGAACCTCCACTTATGTTTTATCTTCTTTTGATGCTTTACAGCGCAAATTTCACAGTTGGTGAGACTGAAGAGCGCATGACGATGACTGGTGTACATAGTGTGTGCGATATATTCTGTGTCGGCTGTGGATCAATTGTGGGATGGAAATATGTAAGTCACATAACTTTCCATTATTGTCTCTGAATTTAATTGGTAGTAGAATGTGATCCATAACAGGTGGCATGACTGCCAAGAGAGTAACCGAAAATTATTTACATCTATGCTTCCATGACTACTGACATTATCATTCAATTCTTGTATCTATTTTTTTTACTAATAACTGACTGTTGTCTCCAGGTAGCTGCACAGGTGTTCTAGTTTCACAGGTACTACTTCATGACATGTTTAGTTGCATTCTTTGGTGTTCTTCCTCGCAGTTGCTGTAAGCTTCTTTTCCATTGTCTTATTTGTCTTATTATATACTTATCCAATATATTATTACACTAAAGTGGCTCTATAAACGCTCGCTGCGATATCTGATTGGAAGAATTTGTGGTGCTTTGTTTGCAGGTTAATTGAATGATGCTCTGTTGTGAGATCAGAAAGGTTGGAGAACAAAGCAGCAGCCATTAGGTCCCTTGGCAGCTGCAGAAGGTTGGAGAACAAAGCAGCAGCCATTAGGTCCCTTAGCAGCTGCAAGATTTGTAAGTTTATGTAGCATCTCCTTGTAGTGATTTAAGTTGGAAGAACTTGGGAATTTCGTAAGTTCTATGAACTGAACTTAGGAATTTCGTAAGTTTCTATGTGTACACTAGTTTGTTGTGATACTTAGCATACATTTGTATCGAACACTCAATACTTTTTGTTAAGAATTGTTTTTTCATAATTAATACAGTTTTTTATGTCCATTGAATGAATGAATGACATTGTAGTTTGTATATCTGTGGAAATGATGAATATGGGGAACTGGGTAATTGCAGGGGTAAATGTGGGGGGAAATGGATTTTGACCAGGTCAATGAAAACTCGACCTTTTCTTTCCTGTTGCAAAAAATCAGCAACGTCAGTGAACTGCCGCTAAATTAGAACTAGAACCAATAAATTACAACCAGAACCAATAATATATAGTTCCGGGTAGGGGTATCCTGTACTTAGCAATAGGTTAGCAACGACAGACACTTAGGTTTCATGGGACGTCACCTCTATCCCTATCTCCGTTGCGAATCCCCGTTGCTGACTGAGATTCGCAACGAAGCTTATGTCGTTGCGAAAAATTGCAACATGGTGTTTTGCAACAGGGATCTGCCGTTGCGACCCCAGTCAGCAACAGCCAGGGTCCGTTGCTAATCCTTAAAATGGTGTAGTGAGGATCGGTTACACCAATTACCAGGACCGGTTACCACCTACAAGGATCGATTACACAATACATTGTGATCGGTCACACCAAATACTAGGATTGATTACACCAATTACTAGGATCGGTCACACCAATTACAACTATCGATCATACCATCTCATGGTGATTACTTAGGATCGGTTACACCAATCACTAAAAACTAGTCATACCAAATCGTAAGTCAGGCATTGTGATTAGTTATACCAAGATACATAACAAAGTTACGATCGGTTCAACTATCTCACACATATTGGTAATCCAAAGATTTGCAATGAATAACCGTACCAATAAGCCTAATGATTTCCTTTTCGATTCATAAAATAAGTTCATGAATGTACTTCCTTTAAACGAATGTAAAACATTGTTTCCTAGGATGAAATCTTCACCATAACCCATTCACATAATCATAACAGTATGTACAAGATTATGTCGATGTCATATCTACGAAGTTCAAAAGATAAGCGTTATACTTCGTAGTCTAATTCCCTAATACTATGATCATACAAATATTACCATGTCACATCACTAGAGTATCATACAATATGTACAGTATATACAACTTCCCAGTTATATCTTCAATATAGCACGACTTGAAAGATACGTTAAGAATGAAACAGTTCAAGTCAATATTACTAACCTCAAGAGGAAGGATGATGTCGTCGTTGTAGTTCTCTTCTTCTTTACATTCTTCAGGTCTTCGTAGTAATACTTGTATGTCTGAAAATTCATAGACTTTCTAGTCTAACATAAAAAAAGTTGACTCTAGTATATAATCAAGCAACTTTAGATGAGTTTTGACACACTAAAATATGACAACCAAACTTGACATACTAACGCTTGGTGAGTTCAACCGAGCTATGCTCTAACAATCTCCCCGTTTGTCAATTTTAGTGACAAAATTCTTATTACATGTGGATAAACAAATTATATAAGAATTCATTTTACATACGCTTGATTCCAAGTTTCAACAGCACAATAACCTGCATATATTCAATCAATAAATGCCGCTGTTGACATTTGAATAACAAAATCTTTTAATCCCCCTAAAGGTAAGAGCTCTTATTACCTAGCTTACATCTTTGTTATTCCTCTTTTTGTAGTTAGAATACTACAACAACAATATGATATGTTTCTCCCCCTTAGTCAATGCTTTACTCTTTTGTTAGATATAACGTTTAAGCACAATTGTCCTTTCATTAGTGATTTAACATCACTTGTTTACTCCATATATTTCTCCTCCTTTTTGTCACAAAATAATAAAGGTTCGAGCAAATAAAGGACAAACCGAAAGAATCTTACAAATCTAAAAGACTTGTAAACAACCTATAAGAGTTAGGCACGAAGGTTTCACATACCACTTTAGATAACCAATATTAAAACCGAAACTACAAGTAATTTAGTTTTAATATGTTATCAAGGAAACAATTGCCCGAAGCAATTTTCCCTAATAGTATAACAATTCGACTAAGAAACTTAATTCCCTTGTTAAACCGGTTGCGTATGTACAACCGCTTGTTTCGATAAGACCAAAATAAAGATCAAAATTAACTTTATTTCTCTCACCAGGCTCTAATTATTCAGACAATAACTTATACCTTTCTCTTTAGACAAGACAAACACTAGGTTAGTTAACTAGTTTTTCTTGTCAAGGCCTTCGAGTAGACTTGAATAACCGAATCCTCCAATTTGATAAGTCTAACTAAGATCAGAATTAACTTAGTTTCTCTTAACCGGAATCGATTTGGACTAAACAAATGATCCCGTATTTTGTTAAGGAATAAATAATACATACAAACCAAAATAAATTGACTTGCACAATTATTTTCTTAACTGGAAGCAATTGAAACAAACATAGACATTATAGCACCGCAATTGCACCGAATTTCATTAAGCAAAAACACTTGATACCCAACAATAAAGAAGATACCAAACAATAAGCTAAATAAATTGACATAATTTTTTTTAACTGGAAAAAATTGAATCATACACACACACACATCCATACACAATAATTAAACATATCAATTGTACCGATTTTTTTTTAAGCAAAAGCAAAATATATGCAATATAAACAGTTTTTTCTTAAACAGGAAAACGATTAACTAACAAATTCGTTACCTCAGATTCCGTAGCCTCTTCTCCCCAGAAAGATATATCATTAAGCGCAAGTTCAAATAAGAACTCTCCCCCGGTGTGTTTTCATCCTCTCGCAAGAACAAGAGAACAACAACAAGAGCAACCTTTACCATAGAAAGGTTGAAACGGTTTTAACTAATGGGCCAATAGCAAAAGTTGAAAACCCGAAACACATATGTTCTGCTAAACAAAACTCATGTAAACATAAATTGATTCAACATATTGTGACTTTTCACATATGAGTTTCAATCGGAACACCTTATGATCCTTTGATAAAGCCTACCATCATGGGCTAGAACTTAATCCCGCTAAATCAAAAAGCCACACAAACCATAAGGGTTACATCATATGAGATCGAATATTAAGGTTAATGAAAACCGAAATCAGACATCCCATAAACCGAATACACATAGCAAAAATATAAACATTCATTCACAGGCTAAGTAATTGGTAACTATCACAAGAAAAATTATAAATAAATAATTTTATTCATTGATAATGATAGTTTTATTCAAAAATATACCTTATACAATAATTGAAGCAAATCAAAAACAATGATGTCTATTTTTCTGGATCAAGTATTATAGCATATAACTTAATCCTTAGTGGTGCTCTGATTGTTCACTGAGGTTTCTTCAGTGTTCAAACTCTTGAAGCATGACTCGAGAGACTTTTCAGCAACCACCTCTTGTTTTTCAAGTTTTTCAACTTGTTTCTTCATGTCTGCAAGATCAGCTTTTCTTTTATCAATTCTATCCTTCAGCCAATCTTGATTTCGAACCGTTATTATGAGATTGGTTCTTAGTTCTTCAAAACCCTGGATATAGTTAATCATACTATCAGAACGTATCCACTTGGTTTTTGTTGGATCTTGAAGGTTGTAAACCAATAGGCATGATTCATCTTGAGATCCAGTAGAACTATCAGATTCATAATCAGACATGATTTTTGATATGATCTTCTTCTTCCTTTCTGTATTTATCCCTTGACAATCCTTAACTCTTTGAGCTTCCTTCTTATTTACCTTTGTAATACTGCGAGTTATTGGAGGCATGCTCGAGGATTTAAATAAGAATTAATCAGGATTTCACAATACAAGCAAGAGAAAGTTTCTCTTAAGAAGAGACAACTTTCAGACTGAAAATACAGAGAAATTTCCGAAAATATATTTAGAATATATTTTGTTTCCTGTGTCCGAAATTCTCAAGCTGGAAGGTTTATTAAAATTCAAAATTTTCAAATAAAACCTAATTATGGAAGATCATGATAAACATGAACAATATTTTTAAGACAAGATAGATTCGCAGCTTATCCAAGGATTGTCACATTTTTATGATACAAACACAAAAACATGTGCTCTCGTTTTATGTGCTTCCTCATCCCAAAATTATGAGCATAAAGTTGGATGAGGGTACACATTCTCCATACAACTAGGTTGTATCGGAGTAAGCCTTGTTGTGCTTACAATGAGTATCAGAAACATAGTTCATGTTTCTTTTTGGAAGTTTCTGCCCAGAGCATTTTCTCCCAAGAAGATGATCCTTCCTTGATCTAAAGGTATGATCATGAGGAGAAACCATACTGATATGAGAATTTTCAGAGATGGATAGATCTCTCTTAATTCTGTCAATGAGATTTTCATAAGATTTTCTCATTCTAAGGATTTCCTTATTATGCACATCAGTTTGATTATCTGAAACAATTATTGGAAATCTTCCCTGATTGTTTCTCTTGGCAGAAATTATTTTCTATCCTTTTTTCTGAAAATGTTCTTCATGTAAACAGAGATTGTTTCGACATGAGTAAGGAGGAACCTTTTTCCAGAAGTGATTATCAACTCTTTCTTCTGATTCTTTTGAGTTAGTTTTATCAGTTTGGGGTATATTCTGTCTTTCTACTGAGGAATGATCTTTCAGTTTTTTTAAGACAAGAAACTTCTTTTAACACTTTTACCACAGTATTTTGAAGAAGTATAAGTTTCCTATCAAGTGACTGAAAGTTGTATTCCTTAAGATCTTTTTCACGGAATAGGTTCAAATTTTCCTTTGGACGGGATTTCGTTTGATCAGCAGTAGTTGTAGAAGATGGTTCTTAATTCTCTTCTGACTTGATGTAGTTACGCAAACTCCCATCATCATGATCTGTTTCAGACGTGATCAAACAAGTCTTGTTATCACAATCTGTAAAAGTCGAGCAATGACTTTTATTTTCCTCATCAGAAGAAATTATAACAGAATCATTAGTCAGAGTCATAGGATGAATCTCTTGTTCTTGAGTAAGAGATTTACCAAGAGCTTCTACTTTGATAGTGAGATCCATATTCTCTTTAGCTAGAATATTTAGTTGAATGTCGTTTTCTCTGATCTCTTGTTTAAGAAGATTTGACTCTGTCTTTAATATTAACATCCTTGTAGACAGAGATCTTATAGGCTTTAGTAGTTTTTGAAAATGCGGGGGTACAACAACCACACCCAATATTTCGTTTAGAAATCTGAATAAACAAACTCCAATATACTCTTAAGAGAATCAACTAGACAGTTAGACTCAATCTAGTGAAAAGTATATCAAAGAGTTTTATATCTCTATCCCTCAATCCAATCTGCAATTAGCAAATAGGAGTTTGCGAGCCCGATTGAATATAAGAGAAATAACTTGAATGGTACCAAAGACCAATGTTCAAGGATCAATCAATTTCAATCAACAACCAAAGGTTGGATTTCCCAATTGATCGATTCAACGCACAACCTTTGATATTTCAATTATATAACAAAATATAATGCGGAAAAGAAATAACACAGACACCAAAAGTTTTGTTAATGAGGAAACCGAAAATGCAGAAAACCCCCGGGACCTAGTCCATATTTGAACACCACACTGTATTAAGCTGCTATAGACACTAGCCTACTACCAATAAACTTCGGACTGGACTGTAGTTCGACCCTAATCAATCTAACACTGATTAAAGGTACAGTTGCGCTCCTTACGTCTCTGATCCCAGCAGGATACTACGCACTTGATTCCCTTAGCTGATCTCACCCACAACTAAGAGTTGCTACGACCCAAAGTCGAAGACTTGATAAACAAATCTGTCTCACATAGAAAAGTCTATTGGAATAGATAAATCTGTCTCCCACAGAAATACCTACGAGTTTTTTTCCGTCTTTTGATAAATCAAGGTGCACATGAACCAATTGATAAATCAGACTTATATTACCGAAGAACAGCCTAGTATTATCAATCACCTAACAATAATCTTAATTGTATGGTAGCGAAACAAGATATTGTGGAATCACAAACGATGAGACGAAAATGTTTGTGACTACTTTTTATCTTGCCTATCGGAGAATAAATCTCGAGCAAATCTTAGAGAAGATAGTACTCAATACGATATAAAACAGCAAGATCAGAACACGCAACTACAGAGAAAATAGTTGGGTCTGGCTTCACAATCCCAATGAAGTCTTCAATTCGTTAACCTTCAGGGTTTCGTGAAAAACCTAAGGTTAAAGGAGAATCGTCTCTAGCTTATATAACTAGTATCACACATGAGGTGTGGGGATTAGGTTTCCCAGTTGCTAGAGTTCTCCTTTATATAGTTTTCAAATCAGGGTTTGCAATCTAAGTTACCTTGGTAACAAAGCATTCAATATTCACCGTTAGATGAAAACCTGATTAGATTCAAGCTAAGATGAACTTGGTTGAAGCGAAAGCTTACCAACACATATTCCGAGAAATATGTAAGCGAGTTAATCTCAGCTCGAAATCTCAAATGTGTATAATCGAAAACTATCGTAATACGACTTTTGTCTCAATATAGGAGATAGAGTAGAAATAGACTTTCCTAGTGATAGATGAGTTTTAGTCTCCACATACCTTTTGTTGATGAAGTTCCACAAGCTCGCCTTAGTAGTTCTTCGTCTTCAATTGATGAACGCCGTGAAGTCTAATGCTCAATGATAGACGCATTTATGTGTCTATTTTCATCTCTATTGTGTATTTTGTTAGTACCCATTTTTGTACTTATTTTGGTATTTTATCTCTTTGTAGGTGTTTTTGGAGAAATAAGCTTTTGCGGCGAAATTGGCTCGAAAAGTTGTTAAAGGCACCTGGGAGGACATTTGCTATTCGGACTTTCACTTTGGATAAGGGGTAACCCATTTCCAGGAAGCTACTAAACACATACCGGGACTGGATAGGGGGAGGTCATCTTCTCAAATTCAAAAAGAAATTTGGTGGGAAAACATAAAGCATGTTTCTTGCAGTTTTTGTGATCGTGATTTGGAGGAGTTTGAAGATGATTAAACCTCTGATTTTCATAGGATAGACTCCTTATGGGTTTAGGAATCTAATATGGGTGTTGAACTGGATTAAACTGGGCTCAGTTGACGGATTTTTATCACAACAGCAAAAAAAGGAAAGTCACGTGTGTGACCGATTTTAGGAAATTTTAGAGAGATTAAAGTGCTATAAACCTTCCCAAAGATTGGTATCTATCTAAGGAAAAGTTTAGAATCAAAAGGAAAGCTCAGAAACGCGTATAAATTCTAAAACAAGAAATTGCCGCAACTTTGCCGTGAAGAGATTTTGGAAGATTTTGGAGAGATTTAATCGGTCTTTTTGATATAAATAGATTGTTTGGGTCATATAGAAGGGGTGTCGAAAGTTAGGGGAAGTTTAGAACACCACAGAGCCGAGAAATCAAAGGTGCGGGAAACCGGGTTCTGCTGCTGCTGCTGCTGAAGAACACGAAGAACATTGACCCACACAGAACAGTCATAGACGAGTGTCGTTCTTCAACAGCAGAACCGATTTATCGTTTACTAAAAGCACTTCAATTGTAACGGTGACTTCTGTAACGACTATAAAGCGTTGCAGATTCGCTGTTTTATTATTCTCCTTCAATAAAAACACCTTATGAGCCATGTTTCTATCTTTTGAGCATATTTTTACCATGAGGAGCTAAACCCCAACACTGGGATGACAGAGGAAGCCCTATTTCACGCATGTGGTAATTCTAATAATTCTTTTATGACTATTTGCATTGATTTTTAATTGATTTATGATTTTTATTGACTGGGTGTGATATTGTTTGATGATGTATGCTTGGTCAATGTATTTTTGATACATCATGCTTTTGATTTACAGCCATTGCTTTTCAAAAATCTACTTTTGGCAAAGAATAAGAGTCCATATTTTTAATATTTGAGCTATAATTGATTGGAATTATTATTTGAATCACATGAATGGAATTTGGTGGAATCCTGAGTCTCAATGCTTTTTATAATCTTGACCAAAACATTATTTTGATTTTTCTAGTTTTCTTAATTAAGTCTAAAAATTATTCTTCACAAGTACGAGTTGAATGAATCTTATTACCACTTTTTCTACAACAATTAAAAATTACATCACTCAACTACACAATCTATCCTAGTCCGAGACATCACTATAAGTAGACTAGAAATCAAGACTTATAGTTTTGATCACTAATATTGACAAACAAGCTTGAGATAGCAACGCTTGCGAGTTCGACCGAGCAATGCTCTAACAATCTCCCCCTTTGTCAATTTTAGTGACAAAACTATCAATACATATGGATTACAAAATAAATAAACTTTGTAGCTTATCATCCAAATGCTTGATCTCCTTGGTTCTTCAACGTTACTCGAAATCTTCGTCACTTCCAAGTATTCCAATGATTCCAAATGTGTTCAATTCCGCATCATTGTTGTAGAAGATCCGTAGCAATAACAATGAGAAAACAGTTGCTCTCAATCATTGTTATACAGTGTCATAGTATCATTATACAACATCAAAGTCCAATTGTATCACAACTTTGACAACAATACTATGGTGATATGTATCACTCCCTCTTAGTCAATACTTCATCTCACAATGAAAACCACTCCCCCTTACATAATGATCCGTAAACCATATGTATTTGTAGTGTGAACTACACATTAATTCTCCCCCCTTTTGTCATTATATATTGGCAAAGGTATGAAAACTAGTGGGATCCTAATGAAATTTCCATAGAGATACTTCATGACCAAAAGAGAACAACATATCAACTTGTTTAGATGCCATCAAATAGACGAAACTAAATGCATTCATCAAGGAGTTTACAAAGATACAAGATAACCCCTACAATATTCCACAGCGGCACTCCCCACAAAGATTTGGCAATTAAGCACAAGTTCAATTAAGAACTCTCCCCCATAAAATGTCATTCCCGAAAGAACAACAAGAGCGACCTTACTTTTACAAGAAAAGAAGGATTTCTTTGGACAAACACTAAGATACTCAACAGAAATTCAACTACTGAAACAAATGCAGAATTTAAGTAACACTTAAACTGGAATTCCAAACTCAATTGCCCAACAGATCGAGATAAGTGCAAGGGCAAGAGTTTAGGAAAGACTAATGAACCAAAACAACACCAATAGACTGTCGTAAGTGTTGAAATGTAGCAGTATCTAATGGTTTGGTGAGAATATCAGCCAATTGTTGTTCGGAAGGCACAAATTCCATATTTATGATACCATTCTCATATAGATCTCGAATAAAATGATACCTTATATCAATGTGCTTACTTCTTGAGTGCTCAACGGGATTCTCAGTGATACGAATCGCGTTAGAGTTGTCACAAAAGATCTTCATTATTCCAGTGTCAATTCCATAATCAGCAAGCATTTGTTTCATCCAGAGAAGTTAAGTACAACATGAGCCTGCAACAATATATTCTGCTTCACATGTAAACATGGATTGTGAATTTTGTTTCTTGCTATGCCAAGCCACAAGATTCAATCCTACATAGTAGAAACCCCCTGATGTACTTTTTCTTACTTCCACACATCCTGCCCAATCAACATATGAATAGGCAGAGAGATCAGTGTTAGTATCAAAAGTATAAGATAGATCATACCCGACTGTGTGATTTACGTATTGTATGATCCTTTTTGCAGCTGCAAGATGAGATTCCTTTGGACTTGCTTGAAACCTAGCACAACAACCAACACTAAAAGCAATGTCAGGTCTAGTGGCTGTAAGATATAAAAGACTTCCAATGATAGATCGATAGAGTTTTTGATCCACATTTACACCTTTCTTATCTCGATGTAGTTTACCCGTGGTGGGCATAGGAGTCAGTTTTGGAGTTGACTTATCAAGACCGAATCTCGTGACAAGATCTCTTGCATACTTTTCTTGAGATAAGTAAATTTCATCCTTGTGTTGCTGAATTTGTAAACCCAAAAAGAATTTTAGTTCACCAACATTGCTCAATTCAAACTCCTTGCCAAGAGAAACTTGAAAATCTTTTGCAAATTTCTCGGATGTTGATCCATAGATGATATCATCTACATAAACTTGAGCGATAACAACATCTTTCCTACTCCATTTGGTAAAGAACGTTTTATCAGCTCCACCTCTCGAAAAACCTTTCCTAAGAAGGGAAGTAGTCAGTTTTTCGAACTAGGCATGAGGTGCTTGTTTTAACCCGTATAATGCCTTATTAAGCTTAAGGACATGATATGAGAAATCATGGTTTTCGAATCCCTTAGGTTGAGCGACATATACCTCTTCCTTTAAATTTCCAATTAGGAAGGATGATTTAATGTCCATTTGAAACAGCTTAACCTTAAGAAAACAAGCATGAGCTAATAACAACCGAATGGACTCAAGGCGTGCCACATGAGCAAAGGTTTCGTCAAAGTCGATTCTTTCAATTTGTGAATATCCCTGAGCGACAATTCTAGCTTTGTTTCTGACAATGGTGCCAAATTCATCAGACTTGTTCTTGAATATCCATTTAGTACCAACAATATTGATATTGGGGGGACAAGGTACGAGCTTCCATACATCTTGTATTTGGAACTGATTTAACTCTTCATGCATTGCATTCACCCAAAAGGGATCGCTAAGAGCTTCATCAATGTTTCTCGGTTCTACTTGTGATAGATAACAACCAAAATTACAAATATTTTGAAGTTGTCCTCTCGTCTTAGCTGTAGAATCTCTCCCACTAATAATACTGTTAGTATCATGAT
Organism: Papaver atlanticum; assembly: GCA_023531105.1. Taxonomy (NCBI): domain Eukaryota; kingdom Viridiplantae; phylum Streptophyta; class Magnoliopsida; order Ranunculales; family Papaveraceae; genus Papaver; species Papaver atlanticum. The sequence goes on from JAJJMB010014788.1 coordinate 2,541,402, forward strand.
TCCTTTGAACCCAGAGATGCCGTGGAGGGGCACGTTCTTGTTCAATAGAAACAGCCTGACTAGGGCTTTTATCCTCATCACTAGAAACATCAGGATCAGTAACTGTTGGAATAACTTCTACTGATTATGGGATTTCTTTGATTTTCTAAATTGTCTCAGTTGGAGGCAATTCAGAAGGAGAGTCATCATGACGAAAATTACTTAGATCATCAATGATAACATTTGCAGATTCCATCATGACTTGGGTTCTGAGATTAAAAACTCGAAAACCACGACTATCAGATGCATAGCCAAGAAAAATACCTTCATCGCTTTTCGAGTCAAATTTCCCTTTCTGTTCACGGTCCTTTAGAATGTAGCACTTACTACCAAACACTGTAAGATAGTGTAAGTTGGGTTTCTTACCGTACCACAACTCATAGGGAGTGTTTAAGGTCTTTGACCGTAAGTAAACACGATTGATCAAGTAGCAAGCTGTAAAAACCGCCTATCCCCAAAACTTTAACGGTAAGTTTTTGTTATGGAGCATTACCCTTTCCATTTCCTGAATGTTCCTATTCTTTCTTTCTGCAACTCCATTAGCTTGTGGAGTAATGGGTGGAGAGTATTGTTGAATAATCCCTAGAGAATCACAGTATTCAAACACTTTGGTCTCCTTGAATTCCGTGCCACGATTTCTTATAATTTTCTTTAGTTTGCGACCCTGTTCATTCGGGATCCTATTAACAATAATCTTGAATTCACTGAGGGTTTAATTCTTGTGAGCCAAAAAGGCTACCCAAGTGAATCTGGTGTAATCATCTACCATAACCAAAGCACACTTCTTTTCAGCCACAGTAGGTTGTTGAATTGGGCCAAAGAGATCCATATGAATTAAATCAAGTGGAGCTTTAGTGAGAATATCTCGAGATGATTTATGTGGAACTTTCGTTTGTTTACCCTTTTGACAGGCACCACATACACCTTCAATCTTAGCACTGATTTTGGGAACACCTCTAAAAAGTTCTTTGTTAATGATCTTAGTTAGAAGACGATAATTGATGTGACCAAAACGGTCATGCCAAAGATGTGTCGATTCCACCTTAGTCAAATTGCAACAATTACTGAACTGAGTATCCAACAGATAACAGTTATTTTTGCCACGTGATCCTTGAAAAATCACTTTCCCAGATTTGTCTACAATGTTACATCCATTAGCATTGAAGACAACCTTATGGCCTTTGTCACAGATTTGACTAACAGAAAGAAGATTAGCAGTCATACCTTTTACGTATACTACATCATGAATTTCAGGAACACCGGGTAATTTGATCGTTCCCTTCTTGCTTATGTAGTAGCAACTTCCATTACCAAATGTTACTGGACCACCATCAAAGTCGCTTGTGTTGACAAACCACGAGAGATATCCAGTCATATGCCTGCTACATCCACTATCAAGAAACCATTGAAAGGGTGATGTTGATTTTAGAGCAAAAGCTCCCATACTAGCACTATTAACAAAAGTAGGCTTTCTTGTTAGTATTGATTATTTTTTAAGAGCAGACAAAAGTTGTACGACATTCTTGTGAAGATTACGTGCAACATTTAATATTTTTCTAAAAGACAAACATACATGTTGAAAGTGATCACGAGATCCACAAAACACGCATGTACCAACATCTTTATTCTTGTTCGATGAATTCTGAGCACTTTCAGTTTTCACAAGACCTAAACCTTGCTTATTACCTGACATACGGCAATTCTTCAACGAAGAATTAGAGGAGTTACTCAAATCCATTGAAGATGACTTTACAGATTTCAAATCCTTAAGTTTTACAATTTCTGCAACAAGATCAGAGTTGATCCGGATTTGTTCATCCAACTTCTTTTGGAGATCAACCACCTCTTCAGAACGTTCTCGAAGCTCAGAATCTTTTATATAAGACTCGCAATGAAGTCCATCAATTTTCCTTATCAAACGATGTTTTTCTAGACAAAGTTTATTGATGAATTTTTTTAACTTAGGATTCTCAATCATATCGATGGTTTCTAGAACACGCTCGAAGTTGAGTTTATCCATTTCTTGTGAAGCGTTTTTAGAGATAGCACTTATGTTCATATTCAGATCGCTACAAACACAGACTTATAAGGTCTTTAATGTGTTTGCCTGCTCTGATACCAATTGAAAATGCGGGGGTACAACAAATACACCCAATATTTCGTTTGGCAATCTGAATAGACAAACTCCAATATACTCTCAAGAGAATCAACTAGACAGATAGACTCAATCTAGAGAAAAGTATATCAAAGAGTTTTATATCTCTATCTCTCAATTCAATCTGCAATCAGCAAATAGGAATTTGCAAGCCCGATTGAATATAAGACAAATAACTTAAACGGTACCAAAAACCAATGTTCAAGGATCAATCAATTTCAATCAACAACCAACGGTTGGATTTCCCAATTGATCAATTCAACGCACAACCTGTGATATTTCAATTATATAACAAAATATAATGCGTAAAAAAAATAACACAGACACCAGAAGTTTTGTTAACGAGGAAACCGCAAATGCAGAAAACCCCCGGGACCTAGTCCATATTTGAACACCACACTGTATTAAGCCGCTACAGACACTAGCCTACTACCAATGAACTTCAGATTGGACTGTAGTTGAACCCTATTCAATCTCACACTGATTCAAGGTACAGTTGCGCTCCTTATGTCTCTGATCCCAGCAGGATACTACGCACTTGATTCCCTTAGCTGATCTCACCCACATCTAAGAGTTTCTACGACCCAAAGTTGAAGACTTGATAAACAAATCTGTCTCACACAGAAAAGTCTATTGGAATAGATAAATCTGTCTCCCACAGAAATACCTACGAGTTTTGTTCCGTCTTTTGATAAATCAAGGTGCATAGGAACCAATTGATAAACCAGACTTATATTCTCGAATTACAACCTAGTATTATCAATCACCTCACAATAATCTTAATTGTATGGTAGCGATACAAGATATTGTGGAATCACAAACAATGAGACGAAGATGTTTGTGACTACTTTTTATCTTGCCTATTAGAGAATAAATCTCGAGCCAATCTTAAAGAAGGTAGTACTCAAATACGATAGAAACAACAAGATCAGATCACGCAACTACGGAGAAAATAGTTTGGTCTGGCTTCACAATCCCAATGAAGTCTTTAAGTCGTTAACCTACAGGGTTTCATGAAAAAACTAAGGTTAAAGGAGAATCGACTCTAGATTATACAACTAGTATCACACATGAGGTGTAGGGATTAGGTTTCCCAGTTTCTAGAGTTCTCCTTTATATAGTTTTCAAATCAGGGTTTGTAATCTACGTTACCTTGGTAACAAAGCATTCAATATTCACTGTTAGATGAAAACCTGATTAGATTCAAGCTAATATCTTTCAACCATTAGATCGAACTTAGCTTGTTATACACAAATGAAATGTACCCTCATTTAGGTTTATATAACCGTACCTAAACGTATACACCATGTTGGCTCAACCGTAGTTAACCGGGGTTAGCTACATGAACACTCTCATATCAACCATATTCATCTTAACCATAACTAGTTCAAATGACTCAAATGAAACTAGTTAAAGAGTTGTTCAATTGCTATTCTCATAGACGTATACAAGAACACAATCGAAGCAAAATTGGTTTGATTCACTCGAATCAATTCATGAATATTATAGCCTCGGTTTGCGAAGAATGCATTCCTTAATATATAAATGTAATAGTTCATGAACAAACCAATTCTAGAACTTTAACCACTCAAGTATGCAAACGGGTACACATACTTAAGTAGCCGGTCTGAGTTTGGGTTCGCCAGTATGTGAACGGGTACGCATACTTAATTACACTTCCAAAACCCAGCAGAAATTCCCGGACCTATATCTTATGAAAGTATGCGTACCGGTATGTGTACTTGGTACACGGAATTTCACAACTACAAGTACGCATACAAGTATGCATACTTTAATTCCGGTCATGGATCACATACATGCAAGAATGCACACTATGTTTATAATCCAATGATGGTTAAGTATTCTAAACTCTATTTCAATCATTGAAACTTTCTTAGAGGATGACAATAGCCGTATTCACACACTATTAGCATCAAAGCAATTTTCAAGATATTGAAATAATCATAACAAAACATTCCAAATCTACACCAAATGATTGTATCACTCAAACCATGTAAGATGTTACTCGGCGATTTCACATGATCATCTTTTGACTTTCGTCAAGAATATAAGATGAACTTGGTTGAAGCGAAAGATTACCAACACATATTCCGAGAAATATGTAAGTGAGTTAATCTCAGCTCGAAATCTCAAATGTGTATAATCGAAAACTATCGTAATACGACTTTTGTCTCAATATAGGAGATAGAGTAGAAATAGACTTTCAAGTGATAGATGAGTTTTAATCTCCACATACCTTTTGTTGATGAAGTTCCACAAGCTCGCCTTAGTAGTTCTTCGTCTTCAATTGATGAACGCCGTGAAGTCTAATGCTCAACTACACAATCTATCCTAGTCCGAGACATCACTATAAGTAGACTAGAAATCAAGACTTATAGTTTAAATCACTAACATTGACAAACAAGCTTGAGATAGCAACGCTTGCGAGTTCGACCGAGCAATGCTCTAACAGTTTTGCCAACTCTTTATCAGTATCTTCTTTTCTATCAGAGATAGACTCACATGTACTCTTAATTTTTGTAACTCCTGGATCATGAGTTAATGAAGGAGTAACATCTTAAACTTCTGAGTATTCGTAATCTTGCATAATGTTAACTGAATCTTCCATTAGATTCAATTCTTATAGGTTGGATCGCACCAAACACATATTGTTAGATCTTTTCGTGTTTGCCTGCTTTGATACCAATTGAAAAGATGAGGGTACCCAAATACGCCACAATCTTTTTGTTTTCAACCTATAAGTCCTCTTACCGAAAGTGATCATCTATTGACAGAGTCGAGACAATACAACAAATTGGTATTCACACTTTGTGTGATTGTCTATGGATACGAGATTGAGACAATACAACTACCCCTAGTTCACTTAGTTTCCTCAGTATCCCTGCACTTCCGACTTTTAAGGACATGCAATGGTACAATTCCTTTGGATCGTATTCCAAATAGT
>JAJJMB010014788.1:2546570-2590955 GCA_023531105.1 Papaver atlanticum
TTTTTTTTCATTGTTTTTTTCTTCATTTTTTCTTCATTATTTTTTTTTAATTACGAAAATAATATTAACATGGCCATGAGAGAAGGACTTTATTGCTTGAATCTTCACCACTTGCAATGTCTTGGTATCATAAATTTCAACAACTTTCATCGTTTGATTTTCTTCGCTCTAAGTCTTTAACTTTGATAATGAATTTTCTCTTCCTTATATTGTTGATTATAAATATTGAACGTTTTCAACTTTCTTCATAGATTTTGATGATGCTCCGCTTATTGATGATGATAAAACTACATTATAAGGTTGCTCTGTCTTTCTGGCATTTCCTCCTGGATTAATTGTCTCTCCAGCATGGATGGTGAGGTCCATCACGATTACCCTCTAAAGGTTAATTTTTCTCTTCTGGGTGTCAATGATTTCTCAACAATGTCTTTTTCTCTAATGTCTCACTAGAATGTTATCCCTAGCAATTCGAATTTCTATCTTTTCGGTGAGAAAAAGTATGTAAACTTAGCTAACCGGATACCATGTGACACTAGAAGTTTTAATAGTGCAACTAAAAGTTTCTCCCATGCCCCCAAACTTAAATCTAACAATGTCCTCAATGTTCTAAAAAAAAAAAAAAAAGGAGAAACTGTTACCACTTTAAAGGAAATAAGGAGATAAGGAAACATATTACCGTGTTGCATGATCATGGGTTACCTCCCAAGAAGGGCTAAGTTTAAAGTCTTCAGCCAGATATCGAAAGAATTAGTCACCACATAAAATCATAAAGTAGTAGTCGGAACAACTATGGGTCGTCTGAATTGAAAATTGCTATCACAAATAGAAGAAAACTGCAGCAGACCAAGAAAGTGAACCAACCAAACACACCCTTATCGTATTCTATTTAAAAAAACTATGTCTAGGTTTGGTTTGGGTTCAGGCTCTATAAAAGGTCTAGGTAAAATATTTTCATCGGTCGAGTTTTCTCATACGCAGGATCCGGAATGTCAGGTTGTGAAGTCTGGAAAAACTCAAATAAAAACTTAGAAGCACATAATAATAAACTGAATAATTGCGGGTCCTTAAAGTCAATCAGACTTGGCTCACACAGCTGACCATAATGGTGGTCATTCTTAAAAAATGTGTCGATGATTCTAATTTCCTAAAATAATTAGGTTGAGTTCTAAAATCTATATAATGACACATTTCAAATTGAGATACTCCCACATTTGGTAAATAAAATTTTGGTGGGACAGCAAAGTCAATTATGGTATCATGGACCGGATTAACCACATAAACCAGAGGATGAGTTTCTATCAACTGAGTTTCTTTCTGGACATAACTAGGTTCAGGAAAACATGTATGAAGATAGTCTCTTATGATGGTAGAGGCACATACGTCAAGTCCCAAGTTAGGGACCTTTACAAGAATCAAGGATAAGCCATGGGGAGAATGATATTCACCCCCAAACCTAGAGCTGTCAATATCCTTGGATAAACTTGTCACAATTTCTTTAATTTCTAAATTATCAGATTTAGGAAAATGGTCTTTTGTTTCTACTAGGTTGTAATTAGGTGGTTCGACACTTCTATAATCCTCAGCAGAGACTATTGTTTATGAATCACTGGACTCTAAAACACTAGTCTAAGGATAAACTCGTTCCTCTAAACCATCATCAGCTTCATAACAATAAGAATATAGTACACCATCTAAATTATGGTATCTCTAGTCAAATCCACTTCCTTTTGAATATGTGAATAATCAATATTATTAGGATTTAAACTGGAAACAACATTATTCTCAGGTAGCTCAGTTAGGGTAACAATTTCCTCGTCATTATGACAATATATTTCAAATTCTTCATCGAAGCTATCCTCATCATCATAACAATACGAAGATGGTTGAACCTTGTCTAAACATGCAGTGTTTTCAGATCTAACCCCATCCTCTAAATTAGGTGAATAATTATATGTATTATCAAGGGTAAGATTGGAAACACTATTTTGGAATTCAAGTTCATTATGAGCAATAGCCTTAGGTGCATTTTGGTCCTCATACTTATTAAAAGTCTCACACTTTATCCATCATTATTTGAGATTCACAGACAGTTTTATTGAACTTCTTGAGTGATTCCTGTAAAGAAAGGCTTGTAAATTGAAACCGTTTGAGTGCATCTTCTAAGAAAAAAGTTTTATATTCATCAGGAATTGGTTGCAACTGTTTGATTAAATCTTCTAAAGATGGAGAACTCTCATATTGCTCATCCACCCGTTCGTATGACTGGTGGACGTGCGGATAGTAATTGGGATCACCGTGGTTTGAACCTTAACCTTTAGAAGGTCGGTAGTGGTCCCAAGTACTATCCACACTATGGTCATAGTACGGATAATCATTATATTTGTCTTTATAATACCAACTCGACATTTTCAGTGCACATGCAAATGAAAGGTCGACTAAATTGGTAGGCTCAGGTTACCTTAAGAAAAATATACCTACAGCCAAAGACTTGTCAACGGTACTGGGATAAGTTTTGTGGTGTTTCGGATGATAACACCCAGAGGGTTCACTTTACTAAACCACGTGTTTTCCTAATAATCGGTGCCAGACAATGCAATATGGTGTGCACGTGTGCGTTTGTGTTTTTTTTTTGTTACAAATAAAATAAAATAAAAATCTAATCTAATCTAATTATGTACAATAAAATCAAATCTAGAGAATCCTAATATAGATTTTTACAAAAATAAATGAAAATCTAAAAATAAAATAAAATAAAATAAAATAAAATAAAATAAAATAAAATATGAGATTATCTTACTTACCTTTTGGCAATCAAACTTTTATTTCCACTTTTAATGAACTTAAACCTGCACACAAAAAATAAAAAGATACCCACAAATAAAATCCATAAAATAAAATAAAGAAAATAAAAGAAACCAATTCTAATTTATCCTAATATTTACAAATTTAACAAAAACTAAAAATAACAACTTTTTTAAGTCCCCGGCAGCGGCGCCGAAAACTTGATGGGATTTTAATTTTACCGCAAGTATATGGCTATCGATAAGATAATATATAAAAGGGATCGTTCCACTAGGACTAATAAATTGCTACTTTCAGTTTACAATAAAATTATGGGAAAAAAGATAAAATAAAAAATACATTAATTAACACTAATAAAATATAAATAAAGAAGAAAAAAGAGAGAGAAAGACTAGGGTTTCAGATTCCGCCAATTAATCATAAGAAACATTCAAGTAATCTCTAAAGATATTCAAATTATAACTCAAGACAATATCGAACCCAATCTCATGTTTCGGAAAATATTGCGTTTAAAACAAATATACAACTTTTGTTGTTGACCAAAAAGATATAACTTCCTTCGCTTATAAAAGATCAATAATCCAAGATTATTCAAAACAGTTTAAAGAACAAAGCTTTTAAGAAGAGAAATTAATAGTCAATTAAACCTAAAAGAATACTTTATTGAAGAGGGTACCTGAGTTTCTTACATAACAGAACTGGTTTCATCTTCAACTCCAGTGAAGAGGGCTAGCTCTCCATTATTACAAAGAACAAAAAGAAGAAAAGAAATAAAATCTAAAAACTATTGTTGGCTCTCATCTCTTCGTCGTCTCCCTTTTCCATCTGCTTCCACCACTATATATATAGTCTTCAAAGGAAACCACTTTCCTTTATCATTTCCACTACCACATTATCATCCAATGAAAGTATGCCACATGTCAAATAATATAAAAATCCTCCAATTAAAATGCGCCATGTGTCAAATACTGCAATCAATATCTTAATTATTATTTCCAACCATAAAGAATAATATTCTTTCCAAAATCTTCATATATTCCATTACTCCTCATCATAAAGAAATATTTTCTTCACTAAAAAAAATATCTTCAAATATTCTTTATCATAATTAATATCTTGCACATTGTCTCCACACGCCGTGGCACATTTCTACACACGCCCATATCCAAATAATTGGCCCAACAATTCTTCACGTTTCCTTTTGGGCTTAAGTTAACCCATCAAATCACTTCATTTCTTCAGCAGAATTCCGCAATTTAGTCCATAGAGCTTTCTTTTCTAAAAACTGCAAAAATAAATAAAATCATCAAATATATACAACATAAAGAACTAAATAAATGTAAATTTGAGTAATAAATATGTAAGAATCAAGCACTTATAACCAATAAGCCTAATGATTTCCCTTTCGATTCTTAAAACAAGTTCATAAATGTACTTCCTTTAAATGAATGTAAAACATTGTTTCCTAGGATGAAATCTTCACCATAACCCATTCACATAATCATAACAGTATATACAAGATTATGTCGGTGTCATATCTACGAAGTTCAAAAGATAAGCGTTATACTTCGTAGTCTAATTCTCTAATACTATGACCATGTCACATCACTAGAGTATCATACAAATATGTACAGTATGTACAGCTTCGCAGTTATGTTTTTAATATAGCGCGACTTGAAAGATACGTTAGGAATGAAACAGTTCAAGTCAATATTACTAACCTCAAGATGAAGGATGATGTCGTCGTTGTAGTTCGCTTCTTCTTCACATTCTTCAGGTCTTCGGAGTAATTCTCGTATGTCTCAAAATTCCTAGACTTTCTAGTATAACTTAAACGAAGTTGACTCTAGTATATAATCAAGTGACTTTAGATGAGTTTTGACACACTAAAATATGACAACCAAACTTGACATACCAACGCTTGGTGAGTTTAACCGAGCTATGATCTAACACCAAATACACCACAATCTTTTTGTTTTAAACTTATAAGTCCTCTTACCGAAAGTGATCATCTATGGACAGAATCGATACAATATAACTAATCGGTATTCACACTTGGTGTGATTGTCTATGGATACGAGATCGAGACAATACAACTACCAAAGTGTGATACTTGATAATAGGTTCGGACTTAACCAAACTCTATAGGATCACTATCAAGTATATCGGAGTTAACATTTGTGTAATTTACTTTAAATTATATAAACAAATATAATTACGGAAAACAAAAGTAAATCACACAGCAAGATTTTGTTAACGATGAAAACTGCAAGTGCAGAAAACCCCCGGGACCTAGTCCAGAATTGAATACTCTAAGAATTAAGCCGCTATACAAAATCTAATCCAACTTCGTATAGTTGAGACCAAGCAACTACCCCTAGTTCACTTAGTTTCCTCAGTATCCCTGCACTTCCGACTTCTAAGGACATGCAATGGTACAATTCCTTTGGATCGTATTCCAAATAGTAAAGGAACAACAAATCTCTTTGGTAACAACTCTATTTATTCTTTAAAGATAAAGATATCTTAAGTCGTATGCAAATGCTCTTCCGTTTAATCTAATAAACTCCTGTGCCTGGTTAGATCAATCTATCCAATAAGTACAAAAGCAGCTAAGTTTAGATTCGAAATCAATCAATATATATCTCAACGAGAAGCTATAAAGTGATGCCGATCTCACGCAATTAATCAATCGAATAAATCCGATTCTAGCTGGATCCCATCCGATCAAGGTTTGTGCACACACAAATATATGAGAACTAATAAGAAATCTTCTTCATCTTAAAATCTTCTTTAATCTTCAATAATAACCTGCACAACACCACTTGAATCTTTTGTGATCAATCACACATAGAACGGAGTCTGTTAACAATGAATTATCACAAGATGTCTTTAGATCTACAAACAATTCTAAACATCCCTTCGATACTTCGATCTAGTTTGAGTGAATCTTATATCAGAAGAGAAGATTCTCAAGAATAAACAAACTAAGTGCAATCAAAGTTTCAACAACCGTTAGTTAATCAAATCAATCGAAAACTTCTAACATTGCAATTATCTTGTTTCCCACCATCGGTACTCGTAGAGATTCTTGATCCCACAAAAATATTTAAACGAGCGATCGTAAGAGATTTCACCTAATTAGGATACTTTCCTCTCCGAATAGACGGCTCCACCAGAAACAACAAGAAATGAAGTTTGCCTGGCTCTTAGGATAGTTTGCTAGAAATGCAAACTTAGGTATTTATAGACCAAGGATGTTTGGACACCAAGAAATTTCCAAAACCGAAAATATTCTCAAAATATGCAATTAATAGTAAAATTCGGTTTTCCTAATTCCAATAAATGCTTGTCCAAAATTTCCGAAATCTCTCAATAGAAAATCTCCAATTAGTAAATGCACATTACTAAAAAAAATTCTATAAAGATATGCAATTAATTGCTGGTAATTAAAGCATATAAAACCAAAAACCTTAATTAAAAGATTCTTAATTTATTTCGGCACAGGATCTCCTTGAGTACTAAGGAATATCTTTGAACAATAAATGATAAGATTTATTGTACGTGTTCAAAGTATGTTGACATCTCTTCATTATAAATCCTTATTCATATTTACATGGATTTACATTCTTGGAATCGGTTATACCACACTTCCAAACAAGTTTAAAATTGGTTCACCTGTATTCCAAGATAGCTATGTGATTGATCAAATATCAAATCACATACATGGGTTCAATCGGTTCTACCAATCACTAGGATCGGTTATACCTCAATATGGAAATACTTGTGGTCGGTCACACAAGTTACCAGGACCGGTTACCATATTCCCATGGTATTGCTTGTGATCGGTCACTAGGCCTATCAATATATGTCCGATATCCGGAATCCATTTCCGATTATTCGAGATCCTATAGGATTTTATCCGTTTTACCGGATATCGGATACGGATATTTATCGGATATTTCTTCCTTAACATATCGGAATCGGATTAGGCTATATCCGTTTGCTTAATATCCGATATCCGATATCGGATATTTCTTCTTTAACCTAACTTAGTGCTTCGAAGTTTCTTACTTTCTTTAGCATTTGCTTGTGTTTCTTTTCATGTATGTGTGAGTGAGAAACTTAGAGACATAACTATTTAAGAGTAATGTTTTAAGACTGTTTATGTATGAGAAATGAAACTTAAATTTCTCCTATGAAGCTTTACATGTTATTGATTTTTTTTTGGTCAGAAACGGATATTGTCGGATATTTATCCGATATCCGATAGACATATCGGAATCGATGTCTGATTTTGATATCCTATAGGATATTATCGGATATCGAATATCCGATAGTGCTTAACCTGTCGGATATCGGATTCCTTAATATCCGACGGATATTCTTCCATTGACAGGCCTATCGGTCACACCAGTTTCCAGGATCGGTTACACTAATTACAAGGATCGATTACACAATACTCTGTGATCGGTCACACCACTTACTAGGATCGGTTACACCAATTACTAGGATCGGTCACACCAATTACAAATATCGATCATACCATCTCATGGTGATTACTTAGGATCGATTACACCAATTAATAAAAACTAGTCATACCAAATCATAAGTCAGGCATTGTGATTAGTTATTACCAAGATACATAACATAGTTACGATTGGTTCTACCATCTCACACATATTGGTAATCCAAAGATTTGCAATGAATAGCTGTACCAATAAGCCTAATGATTTTCCTTTCGATTCATAAAACAAGTTCATGAATGTACTTCCTTTAAATGAATGTAAAACATTGTTTCCTAGGATGAAATCTTCACCACAACCCATTCACATAATCATAATAGTATATACAAGATTATGTCGATGTCATATCTACGAAATTCAAAATATAAGCGTTATACTTCGTAGTCTAATTCCCTAATACTATGATCATACAATTATGACCATGTCACATCACTAGAGTATTATACAATATGTACAGTATATACAGCTTCGCAGTTATGTTTTCAATATAGCACGACTTGAAAGATACGTTAGGAATGAAACAGTTCAAGTAAATATTACTAACCTCAAGCGGAAGGATGATGTCGTCGTTGTAGTTCGCTACTTCTTCACATTCTTCAGGTCTTCGGAGTAATACTTGTATGTATCAACATTCCTAGACTTCCTAGTCTAACCTAAACGAAGATGACTTTAGTGTATAATAAAGTGACTTTAGATGAATTTTGACACACTAAAATATGATAACCAAACTTGACATACCAACGATTGGTGAGTTCAACCGAGCTATGCTCGAACATTCTCTTTCAAGAATATTATTCTCAACTTGTGAAAGATTCAGCGATAGTGTAAGTTCTTCACACTCTGAAGTTTTTTAATTTACTTATTTACACAACGCCAATTTTTGTTCTGAATAATCTGTAAGATTATTTTAGAGGCTAAGTTTTTCTCGCTTTATTTCACAAATTCTTACATTCAGTTAAACAATAAGTTTTAAGACATCTTCCAGACAATCAATGGATTTTCCTGTTTCTGAAAATACTTTGACTTTATTGAAAAAGTTTTGCAATACCGACATATTTTCAGAACTAGAACAGGATGGTGAATTTGAATCTTCCTTACGAACCGAAAAAGTAGTAGCAGAAGATTTTTCACCATTAGTTGGAATCAGACCCAAAACATATTTTGAACAAGGCAATTGTACCTTCTGTTTTGTATGCATTCATTTCTTGTCATGAGTGTGATCGTTAATCAAGAGTTTATCAGATATAAACTTTGTTCTTGATTTCAAGAAAGAATTACGAGACCATCTACTAGTGGCCATTTTTCTGAGATTATTCTCAAAATCTTGATGTACGCTGACTGAGTTATTTATAAGTTTGGATTAACTTTTCTTACTTTGACTCATGTCTTATATGTTGGATTGCACCAAACACAAATTGTTAGATTTTTTCGTGTTTGCCTCCTCTGATACCCATTGAAAAGACGAGGGTACCCAAATACACCACAATCTTTTTATTTCAACCTATAAGTCTGATACCAAGTGTGATCGTCTATGGACAAAGTCGAGACAATACAACAAGTTGATATTCACTTGACAATAGTTACCGTACAAGACTGATTGACTATAGGATCAAATTCAAGTGATTAGGATTAACGTACAAGTGTATTTACTTTTAATTATAATAAACAATTATAATTGCGGGAAATAAAAGTAAATAACACACACAAGATTTGTTAACGAGAAAACCGCAAATGCAGAAAAACCCCGGAACCTAGTCCAGTTTTGAATAATCTCATAATTAAGCCGCTACACAAAGTACAATGCCAACTTCGTATAGTTGAGACCAAGTAAAGTACCCCTTAGTTACTTAGTTCCTTCAGTATCCCTGCGTCTATGACCTACCGGTCATGCACGTGAATCCCAAGATAGAAAATCAATCTTGAGTTGCTTTACCTAATTTCTTTGTCACCTTTATTTATCTCTAACTCGTTTTCTAACCCTAATTTCGCATCATTATCTCCAATCAATCATGTTTAGGGCCTAAAGTAATTTTTGGTACAAACATTGGTGCCGACTAAGGGGATTCGTGTAAAACAGTGGTGTTTTTCGATTGAGAAAAGTGCGGAAGAAATCATGCATGGATTCCACGCAAAAATCAGCAAGGAAAAAAATTGGTAGAAGAAAGCGTTGCGACAGTTGAAGAAACCGTTGCAAAATTATTGAAGAAACCATTGCGAAAGAGTAGCAGAAAGTGTGACGAAATTCGTGAGACAGTAACACACACACACACACGCACACACACACACATATATATATATATATATATATGTTGCATAAAAGCGTTACAGAAAGCCAAACTCAACAAGCCGGTTCAGTAGCTGGTCCAACTAGTCAGCCTATTAGGTTCAATCCGGTCCAACTACTCCAACAGCTGGTCCAACCTGGTCCAGACCATTAGGGTTCAACCAAACCCAGACCGATCCGGTCCAACATATTGACACATCAGCAACGTCATCCCAATCAGCAACACTGCATCAGCAACTCGACCTGTCATGTCAGAATCAGCACATGCAGTTCGTAAAAGTCTCGCCTAGCACGTGGACAAATTTGTTGCAGGTTATTACAGTTAGAGGCGTCTTTGTAATATCTCTACAAAATAATGGGGCGAGCTACGTTTTACTACAATAACAATAACTCACACTTTGGTGATCGATGCAGAGAGAAAAACGAACTTCTTAACCCCCAACAAGTTGGAGGTTAAGAGGGGGCGATGTTTGTACCCTCTACAAAATAGATGGAAAACCCGTTAATCAAGCTCGCTTGGCCCATCAAAGAAATTTCTAGAAGTTTTCACATGTCTTGCTGCCCAAGTTGCTTGCATATGAAGTTTATATTAGAAATAGGGTATACATAAACTATATAAATAGATGTATCCTAAACCCTAAGAAGATATGTAATTCTTGGTTAGCTAACCATAAAAAAATTATTGTAATCCTCATATCAATACAATATTTCTCCTTACGGGATTCCTCCGTGGATATAGGCACAACTTTCCGAGCCACGTTAAAAATTTTATCACCTTTATTTATCTCTAATTTATTTTTTAACCCTAATTTTGTATCATCATCATCATCATCATCATCAATCAATCGTATTTAGTGCTTAAAAGTAATTTTGGTTCAAACAAGTTTTTTAGTTAAAGAGTTGTCATGTTATAAACATACAAGAATGACGACTCGGAGAATTATATTCGGACATAATTTTTTGGTTATGGGGTCGCCATGGTATAAACATATAAAAATGACGACTCTTCCTGAGACAAGTTAGAAAAGACTCATCATGGTAATATGTTATACGATGGCGACTTTTCATAACTTGGGAAAGTTGCAGATTTGAGTTGTCATTTGTTGATGTGAAGACAGTGACGACTTCGAAGAATCGACATGGTATTCAACTCCCGACCATGACGACCCGTTCTCTGAGTTGTTACATAGTGTCTATGATTCGACCACTTGGAGCAACAAAAAGACAATTCGAAGAGTATAAGTAGTTTACCTGAGTATTTTGAGCTTCGGGTTCTACATTTTGAGCATTGGTTTCTTCACTTTGATCAATGGGATCTTCATTTACACCCTCATTTTGAGCTTCATATATTAACATCTCATGATCATATATCCAATTTAAGTGTGGATTATCATCAACACAATTATCTTTGTTATTTGAAGCTTCTCCAACATCTATTTCACCTAGGGCTGTTCATGGTAACGATTATCTGCTAAAATCGGGATGAACCGTACCAGTTAGGTAGAAACTGAACCATATGCTAATGGAATGGTAATGGGGTAAAAGTTGAAAACCGAGCTACTGGTTTAGGTTTTGGTTTGATATAAAAACCGAACTGGCTACCAATGGTAAACCGATAATATATGCCGTTGATTAAAATATGGATAGATTTAATCTGCACAGTCCATCACATCATTTATAAACCTCTGTATCTTCTAGGTTTCGACCTCATTCATTGTTTCTCTTCTTCTTCACTTCGACAGAAGAAGAAGCCGCAACACCCTTTGAATCTCCAACACTACACCACCATATACAGCCGTAACTTTGATAATGGAACCACCGCTCTCTTCTTATCCTTCTTTTGTTCTTCTTCCGACTCTTCTCAGAATCTCGTATTTCAGAAACATCTTCTTGTTTTCTCTGTAGAAGTCCAAATAACCACGTCGATTAGGATCTTAATTACAAGTAACAAGGTATTTCGACTCGATTGTGATGATGATTTTGATGATTAAGCTTATAGATTTATAATTTTAAAACTAGGGTTTAGTCAAATTAATTTTACATGATTGATTTTGCAGGTTAAAGTTGCTCCACTTGATTCGATTATGGTGGAAGATTCTCACTCAACACTAGTAAGTTTCTTATCTCACCAGTTAATTGGTAAATTTTGGGTTTTGCTTTCTCTTTGTTTGTAGCAAATTATAATATTCCTGAATGATATTCTGAAATACAAGGAGCATGCCGATTTGGAGGTGCAAATGCAGGGAGTTTATGAATTTGAATTTGGAACATGCCGAACATGGAGTTTATGAACTTGAAGCCTTTTTAATTTATAATTTTTATGTCTTGAATTGTGTGACTTGTGTGTTAATTATGTTCGGAATGTTTTGAATTTGGGATTAATGGTTGCAGCTTGGTTTCAGAAATTTCGAAATGTTCTTTTTAAAAAAAATTGAACTGTCAGTTTCCTGAAACTGACATTATAGTCGGTTATCCGGAAACCCACTGGAATAACCGAAACCAGTGAAAACCGATTAGAAACCGAGTCGACGGTTAACGGCTCGGTGTTGGTAAATTTGTTAGAAACCGGTAATAATGGTTTCGGTATTGGTTTTGCTAAAAACCGAACCGAAATCGACCATGAACAGCCCACCACTAGAATCACTCATTTCTACAAAACCCTAGTTTTCACTTTTTCCCTCCAAAACCTTCTCATCTTCTTCTCTACTCACCCATTTTTCTTCTTCTAACTTTAATCCTAAAATCTATATATTCAACTAACATAATCTAATCAAACTAATTATTAACTAATCATATATGAATACTAATCATTTAACCACTTATAAAAGTATTTGGTTAAGTGGTTTTGAAAATTAGGTTTGGGTGATCCGTGTTTATTTTTTATGGGATACCCCAATTAAATCTCGTATACCCCAGTTAGACGAGGCTTTTAGTTGACTATGGTAACCAAAGAGTTTCTTTTTGCACCCGGTTGGAGACTATTGAACCATCAGTGGCATCTGCACTTTGACTTGCTCAGTTGACGAAACCTGTTTTCAGGCATACAAAATCATTTTCCTATCTAGGATGGGTTTATAAGGGGTGTCCTAGTAATGGGTAAATTACTAAGTTACCCTTAATTGATTTAAATTACTAAAATACCTTTCATCTAAATTTAAAACATAAACCTAAACTAACCAAAATCCAAAATCATTTTCATTCCTAACCTAATTTAATAAATCGTTTCGATTTTATGTTTCGTCGATGATTAATTGTTGATTCATAAATCTTTGATTATTGATTAAAACCACAAGCATAATTGAGTCGTGTGAAGCGTTGCGCAAACACATTTAGCTTCAGATCCTCATATTGGAACCCCGATCTTTATTCTTCGTTGTTTGTTTTTTTGGTCTCAGAAGAACAATTCGGCTGTTAATTAATCATGAAAATGATAGCCGAACTTCACTTTGTTAAAAAACACACTTAGTTCGGTTGTTCAATTTTTTATCCGAATCAGCCGAATCTAAATTCGTCAGTTACAGAGTGAAGTTCGGCTGATAACTTGTCAGCCGAACAATTTATCTGGTTAGTAGATCTAGGTTGTAATAATTCAATTTTTTTTAAAGAATTCAACCTAAAAAAATGGAGATCAAACATCATCTACAAATATACCTGTGAATCTGATTTGAATCACACATTTTGATCACTTCTAATCACTAAAATCTCAAAACCCAAGTTTTTTTCTCACTTCTTCTTCTTCCTCTCAAAAACCCCCAACTCTCTCACATAAATTAGATTTCTCCACTAATTTATCACTAATAATTTAATTTTCATTAGTCCTTAACATTCCTAATTAATCATTATCATTAAATCTAATCATAATTATTAACATTAATCATGTAAGGTAGTTTATGCCATTATCAAAAATGGGTAGATAAGGGGTGAAGAGTTTTTTTTACCTAGTGACCTTATTTTGGCACTATTAGGTATGCCTCAAAATAGGTTTCCAGTTGACACAGTTATGCAACCTTTGAACCATCAAGGTTCCAAGCCCAGCGGATGATTGTAGTCAAGAAGCAGCTGAGTATCTGAGTGACTGGGCTCGAAAAAAGATCAACCTAGCGGATTTGCTGCCTGGAGATAAAGATATTGAAGTACCTAGACGAAGACAAGGGAGATATTGTCGGATATAGAGTAACCGTCTTGGAAGATTTTGTTAATAATGTCCTAAATGCTGGAAGAACATGGTAAGTAAGTTCGCTATCTATTTCTTTTAGTTAACCTGTTGATTTTAATTTTTAATTTTTTTCCAACTTCTTTTCTCCCACCAATTATTAGTCGTCATTTTTACTTTTGGTTGTTGCAAATGGCTTCCAAAGAAGTGCTTGACAAGGTCTCTTCCTGGATCAGTTAACTGGAAGCACGCGCCAAAGCCCCCGATTAAAGATGTCATGTAAGAAGGTTGAGAATTGCAAATTGTGAAGGAACTGAACTTCTCCTTAGTCGGTGAGGTGTGGCTATAAATGACTTCGTGTAAGGAAATCAGAAGGTCATAATTGGCAAGTGCTATGCATTTTGGAGAAACTTTGTTGCATAGATGGTAGTAGTTGTTTGTTAATATTGAAATGAAGTTCTTGAATTTGGTATTATGCATTGTAGAGTCAACATAAATGAATGAAAGTGAAGTCCTTCGCTTCTCTGATTTTTAGAGACTAAATGTAGGTTTTATTGTGATTTTTAGATATAGTTACACGGAGGAGTTTGTAAATTATAGACGCACTATGGGGATGTGATAGAGAAGATACTAATTTTAGCAATAATGTTATCATATTTGTTTCATTTCATTGACCTCCCAGTGGAATCATGATTATTTTTTGTGCATGCCATCCGAAGGCAGTTGCTTGCTTGGTATTGACGAGTCTACAATGACCCATGTCATGCTCTTTTAGTTCCTCCCTTTATCAGAATTCAAGTATTATTCACAATGAAGTGGTATGCATAAAGAAGTGAAGAGATGATATCAATGCCTTAAGGAGCTTCTCTGTGACCCCTTTCAAGGACAACTAAGAGTCTGCTTTTCTTTTTAGTTTCCTCTTTTCTCTGTGTCTGTTTAGTATATTATAGTTAGCCTCTGCATCTTATTACTGGTTGTTCTTTAGTTTAGGTAACTAATAGATTATTTTTTTTCCGAAGAGAAGGTTATATTAAGAAGAAAAGAAACCGAGGATCAAACCAAGGTTAATACATCGAAGATTACATACACATTAGAGTATCCCAATTACTCCAAATTAAACTAGGATCAACATACTTAAAAGTATCGTTGTCACAAGACCATAGGACTACCAATTGTTTAACCAAATCAATATTTTCTTGCACACTCTTGTGACGACCTCCAAAAACTCTTCCATTCCTCTCCTTCCACAAAATCCAACAAACCGCATAATGTAAGATTTGCCAAACATCCTTACCTCTCCCTTGCAACAGATTGTTAGACCATGCTTCGAACAGTTGAATCAGAGTACTTGGCAATGGCCAGGCTATCCTAAAGGATTTGATGAAGTATTTTCAAATCTCAAAAGAGTACTTACAATGAATGAACATGTGATTTGCTGACTCCCTGACTTCATTGCATAAAACACACTGCTCGCTATCAATGTTTACACCACGATGTCGCAACATATCCCTGGTGGGTAAAGTAGCCCAAATGATAAAACTCACCTTGTTTGGAATATTACAAAGGAACTTATCGAAGCCGCACTCTTCAAGGTTGCCAGAAAGTCTTTCATAACATCTTGAGGTATTAAAGTTCTCCATAATCTCCAACTCATCGTCCGCTTCAACAAGCTCAGGAACATGATTTAAGTCACGCCTCAAAAGATCCCATTCTAATTGCTCATTCGAATTTAATGGTCTCTTAAAATCACAAACCCAAACTCCATTTGCTATCATATCATAAATTGTTGCGTCCTTAGCCTTCACCGCCTTGTAAACAACTGGAAACAAGTCTTGTAATTTTCCCCCGTCTAGCCAACGATCCTTCCAAAAGAAGATGCCTTTACCATTTCTTACCGTGAAAGTCGCCAAATTTTGTACCGTCGTAACCATGTTAGTAACATTCTTCCACAAACTCCTACCCTGTGGCTTATTATCCACATCATGAATTAACAATTCACTATTATGAGCAAAATTTTCATTTACTAACTTTCTCCAAAGAATAGTTTTGGACTTCGAAAATCTCCAAATCCACTTTACTAGCAAAGATTGATTAATCTTCCTCAAAATTTTCACACCTAGACCCCCATTCACCTTAGGAACACAAAGCTTCTTCCAAGAAACCCACACCAATTTCTTTCTACCTTCCACCGCACCCCACAAAAAGTTGCGCATATTCTTAATCATTCTTTTTTCCACGCTCACAGGTAAATGAAAAAGAGACAAATAATAAATTGGTAAGCTCGCAAGACAACTCTCAATGAGAATTAATCTACCTGCTTTATTAAGTTGCCTTTTCTTCCATGACGCTAGCTTTTGCTCCATTCTAATCAAAACATGTTCCCAAACTGATGTGCTATGCCAATGTGCACCAATCGGCATCCCAAGGTAAGTAAACGACAATTTTTTTGTCTTGCATCCTAGCTCTCTAGCTAAAGCATCGATCACCCCATCAGCTCCCACACTAATCATAGTACTCTTGTCTAAATTCAGCTTCAAACCCGTAATAGTTTCAAACACAGTAAGAATGATAAAAAGACGTCTGACTTCCTCCACCGAAGCATCAATAAAAATCAAAGTATCATTCGCAAATTGAAGATGAGAAATAATAGTACCGTGATCCACCACTTTGAAACCAGAAATCTGACCTCTTTCAACCGCATCATTTATTAACTTTGAAAGAATTTCGACCACCAGAAGAAACAAATACGGTGATAATGAATCCCCCTGTCTCAAATCCTTACTTGGTTTGAATTTTTCAGTCGAACCACCATTCACAAGAAGAGATAGATGAGTAGAAGTTACACACCATTTGATCCAAGAAATCCATTTGACGCCAAAATCGTGCTTCTGTAGGATTGTGAATAAAGCTTTCCAATTAACATTATCAAAAGCTTTCTCCATGTCAATCTTGCACAGAATTCCTGGTTTTCTAGCCTTCAATCTGCTATCCACACACTCATTGGCAATTAGAACACCATCAAGAATTTGTTTACCGTGAATAAAAGCCCCGTGGAAATCAGAAATCAGAAATAAGAACCATCACCTTCTTCAGACGATTCGCAAGTAACTTGGATAAAATCTTATACACCATACCAATAAGACTTAAAGGTCTGTAGTCTATAGGAGTACAGAATCCACCTTTTTGGGAATAAGAGTAATGAATGAGCAATTAAAGCGCCAATCAATTGAACCATACCTGTGAAAATCTTTGTAAAGTCTTCTTTTACGTTAGGCTTGCTGCATGACTTAAAATATTTTTCGTTTGTCAAGGCAGTAGTCCCCTGCGACCTGCCGCTCTATTAGAACTGCAATTTTTTTCTCTCATTCAGTTGTTATAATTATGTGGAGCGGCCAGTCCGATTTTAGATGTTTAGTCGCATTCCATAAATCCAAAAGAACTAATTGTTATTTGTCGAATTCAAAATCGTATTAGTTGGGGCTGACTCATAGTCCAAGAGGATGCATTGTTGATAGGAGAAAAATAATTGAGAATAGAAAATCAATATTTCTAAGGTGGCGACTACATATATAAAATATGAACAATTTGAGAGATAATCGTTTGATTGGATCTTTGATTTGAACAAGTTTAGAGAAAGGGAACGGATTTAGTGTGAGCAATATTTTATTCCCATGATAACTTCAAGCATATGCTATTACACATTCTCCCCACGTTTGGTGGGTTGAGTTCCTTTATGTTTGGCTTATCCCCAAGAGGTATAGAGGTGCAGAAGTATCAGTGCATTCTTGCAATACGTAACAAAGGGAAGAATTTGCATTTTCTAAGCGAGGAGCTGTTTTGAAGAAATGCATGCTAATAGTTTAAAACAAGATGGGCTCCATTTTGGGGTTGAATTTCCTTGTCCGAAAAAAGATCCGTTGAGATATCAATAGTGGTCTTGTGGAAAATCATGATGACTTGGTGATAATTCTCAATGTTTGTGTGCTTATTAATCTGTTTAAAATAATAAAAAATTTTTTTGCCTTTGACTGACGATACTACTACCGTTTTACTGAAGAATGGTTATTTGATATAAAATCGCATATGAAATTAACACATGATCTCAGATCAAAACGATGTGTATCTTATACTAATATAATATAATACTCCATAAAAAAAATTAAATTACTAAATTTTCTTTTTTCAAATTACTAAATTTATAATTTCAATAAAAATAAAGGGCAGTAACGTATATTAAATAATACCGTATTAAAAATGTCATAAAAAACGTACATATTTATAGAAAAGTCAATGTTTTAAAAGTAGATCAAAAAATTCAAAAACTTAATATCTTATAAAATATACACCAGATTTTTATAAAATTTATATATTTGAAAAATTCTTTGAATTATCTACGTAACGAGTACAAATAAGAATAGTAAATTTTTATTTTACGCAAAAAAATTCACTGCTTTCAAATTAATATTGTTGAATGAGTCAAATTCAAGTATGTGCATCGGACATGTGTTCTTACTAGTGGTCGAATTACTTCCTAAAATCCTTGCAACCAAATGACCAACATCTCTACTGTTTCAGACAAATTTAGATGAATTTCTCCCATGTTTTATGGTCTAATCTAGTTCACTGATCAAACTACTGTCGAGAATAACATGTGTATTGCACTCTTGTAGTGGCACCTTTAGTAATTAACACACTGCCCGAGGTTGGCTTTCGGTATTTGTTGTGAGTAGCTTAGAGCAAGTCTTATGGTGGAATCCAACCTATTCCAAGTGTGGAAAAATTATGGAGTCAAGTCTAGTGGCTTCCAAGTTGGGGTCTTCCATAGTTTTTCCAAGCCATATTCCATGATTTCGTGGGATGGTCCGTGGAATCCATGGAAACGCTAATCAGATTAGCGTAAAACGCTATTCAGAATAGCGCGCTAGAAGACAGGAAAAGCCAATAAAAATAGCGTCCAATGCTAATCTAAATAGCGTAAAGCGCTATTCTGAATAGCGTTTTTTTTTAGCCGTAGATTTAAAATGAGCCGTTGAAATCTAATGGCTGAGGAAAAAGCGCTATTTAGAATAGCGTTTTTCTGACGTTATTCTTATTAGCGTAAAACGTTATTTTGATTACCGTTTGTACGATTTCACCATTACACTTAACCTTCCATGAACTATTCCAAATGCTGAGGTAGCGTGAAAGATAGATGGAATTCTTCCACCATAAAACTTGCTCTTAGAGTGACCAATAAAAAGGTTCCTATCCGTTTCAAAACGTGCATACGAAGAGCTTGAAAATTGTTTTATTAGATGAGCGAGGGCATGAAAATTCTGTTAGTTGTTGATCTGCTCCTTTCCTTTATCCTTTTGGCAATTTTTGGTGATCCGTGGGATTTAAAGTCATCTTTTTAAGACTTTCGAGGTAATTCGACGGACCATAGGATCACCAACATGCAAGATTTTCCAAATCTTTGGATTAAAGGTTCACTGCTTCACTTTGTAAACAGTTCCCCCCTCTCTCTCTCTCTCTATTTTTTTTTTTTTTTTTTTTCCTCTCTCTCTTTTTGTTGTTCTTTTTCCAGCACACTCTGATTCCATGCATCTTTCACATCACAATAGCCGATTATAAATATCCAAATCAGGATTCTACCTGCCATTCAATATTAGTCACTTCCTGATTTGAAAACCTCGCTCACAACCGTCAAAATACACTACGGTAATGGTCGTTCGCAGTAACCCAGGTTGTGAGACGTTTTTAAAATCTTGATATTAGCTGTATAGTTGGGCCGACTGACCGGAGGGCCCGAAAAGAAGGAGTCTTTTTTATGACAATTTTTTCTTTTGTAAAATGATGTTAATTGTGCAATTTGATAAATAGATTGGAAATCTTTGGTGTCCATGGTTATTTTTTCATTTGACACAATTGTCCCTCCTTTTTAATTCAATTACTATAACTCTTTATGTATCTTATTTTTTCAAGGATATAATTGGGCCGACCGACCGGAGGGCCCGAAGGGCTCGTAGGGAGGGAGTTCCTTTTATGGCCACTTTTTTGTAAAATGAAACCTCACATAAATTTGCAATTTGGTAAAAAGATTTTGGTAGTGTGCACTTGATAATACCAAAATATCCCTCCCTTTTAGTCCAATTACTATAAATCTTTTGTATCCTATTTTTTTAGGGGTATAACTGGCAACCAAACTTTAATATAACATATCTAAAAATCCTTGCCTTGGAATTTTACAATTTTTTTCTCGTTGGAAAGGTTTAAAAAAATCTACGTAATGAGTACAAACAACAATATCAAATTTAGAGTTTTACGAAAAATTCGGAGGTGTATATCATTTTAGGCACAATTTTAGAAAATTAAATGTATATTCATTATGCAAACCACCACAAAGGATACATAATATTTTATGTAGACATATTTTAGTTTATACATCAACTAATTTTCCGTTGCAACTAATAAAACGATGTACTCACTCTGTTTCAAGAAAACTGATACTTTCACTTTAGGCATAATTCTCGAAAATTGAATGCATAGCCATTATGCAAACCACCACAAAGGATGCATATATAACACATTATGCAACCATATTTTGGTTTATGCATCGACTAATTTTTTGTTTCAGGAAAAGTGATACTTTCACATTCCGTTTCATAAAAAATGATACTTTCATTCTGTTTCAAGAAAAGTGATACTTTCACTTTTTCAATTTGGATTATTTTTAGGAAAAAATAAAATTGTGAAAGTATCTATTTTTCTGAAACGGAGGTAGTATATGCTTAAAAATATCATTCCAAACAAATAAAAAGATGCATAACGAATTATGGAGCCACCGCAAAGGATGCATAACAGTTTATACAGTTGTATTTTGATTCATGCATCCACTAATTTGGTTATGCAACCACTAAAATGATGTATATGCCTCGAAAATAACATTCTGACAAAAAAGGATATATAACGCCGTACGCAATCAGGCATGTTTCGTTTTTCTTCGGTCGACCCTCCCCACCGTGGCAGCGGTGTTCTAGTTGGTAAACAAACTAGAATATAACATATCTTAAAATCCGTGCCTTGGAATTTTACAAATTTTATCTCCTTGGAAAACTTTTAAAGAGATATGCACAATGAGTACAAACAACAATATCAAATTTAAATTTTTTTACGAAAAATTCGGAGGTGTTTATCCTTTTAGGCACAATTTTTGGAAATTGAATACATAGCCATTATGCAAACCACCACAAAAGATGCATAACACATTATGCAGACATATTTTGGTTTATGCATCAACTAAATTTCCGTTGCAACTAATAAAACGATGTACTCCCTCAGTTTCAGGGAAAATGATAATTTCACTTTTTAAATTTGGAATATTTGTCTTCTATTCGGTCGGCCCTCCCCACCGTGGCAGCGGTGTTCTAGTTATATTGGGTGTTCACGAGAAAATGTGGGACAAATACTACAAGTTTACACCTATTTTTATTCTCTTTTTTGGTCGGCAAAGAAAATTTTTATTAACAAAATGGGATATGAAAAGGATTTATATCTCCCTCCCGACAAGAGAACAAAAAAAATAAAGCAACTAAAATAACAAACTACCACTAAGCTTCATGAGTATCAAAATATTGTACGAACTATTATCGGAAATCTTTGAACACTCACCATTACCACTGCATTATTATCTGTGTCACTGAAAGTGAAAATGAGAGGTACCAAGTACACCACCAATTTTTTCGTTCGGCAACTTGTATGGGCAAAACTTAATACAATTGCAAGTAGACCAGCTTAATAATCCTTGACAATATGTATATAGAGTTTATATCTCTATCTCTTTTCAACCAGAAAGTCTAGACAACAGAGTCCGTGAACCTGATTGTTAAGAAGAGTACTTGGAGGATCCTAAAGATCAATATCCAAGATCAATCTGGTCGTATCCAAATAATCCAGTCGGAATTCTGCTAAGTATGAAACTTGTTATCTATCTTTCACGAACTTTAAAAGAACGAGTCTCGTAATTGATCACAATTAATATGGACGTATCTATTAAGATTGAATACGTACTACTTGTGCAAATCATATTATTAAGATAAACAATATAATGCGGAAAAGGAAAACACAAGACATCATAAGTTTTGTTAACGAGGAACGCAATAGTAGAAAAACCTCGGGACCTAGTCCAGAGTTAAACACCAAACTGTATTAAGCTGCTACAGACACTAGCCTACTATCAGACTTCGGAATGGAATGTAGTTGATACCAGATCCACCCTCCAAGTGATTCAATTACAATTGCGCTCCTTATATCTCTCGAACTCGCAAGGCTCTACGCAATTGGTTCCCTTAGCTGACGTCCTTTACAACTAAGAATTGTTTCAACTTAGGTGCAGACTTTTGATACCAATCTTCCTCTAACACAAAAACCTATTTGATTTCCCTTTCGATCAAAGATCAAGGCTTGGAAATCTGTTTGCAATAAACAATGCTAGCAAACCTCACAATCCGGAACACTTACATTCAGTTAGCTGGGAAGCCTGGATCTTTAACCACCTCTCAAGAACAATGTTGAACTAATCAATTAAGAGAAGTTTTCATATATCTATCTTGAGGGATCACAAAGTATGAGACGAAGAAAACTTTGCAATTACTATCTATTTTGCCTGAAAGAAATTACGAAAACCTTAGTGACAGAACTGCAAGATCAGGATACACGAATTATCAAGGTAAAAATAGTCGGACGTGGCTTCACGAATCCCCAAGCAAAGTCTTTTAGTCGTAGACCTAATTATGTTTCTCAGAGGAAACCTAAGTCAATAGAGGACGACTCTAGCTATCAACT
The DNA here is from genome assembly GCA_023531105.1 of Papaver atlanticum. Classification (NCBI taxonomy): domain Eukaryota; kingdom Viridiplantae; phylum Streptophyta; class Magnoliopsida; order Ranunculales; family Papaveraceae; genus Papaver; species Papaver atlanticum. The sequence goes on from JAJJMB010014788.1 coordinate 2,569,159, forward strand.
AGGACATAAAGTGTCAGGGATTGATTTTCCCACTTTAAAGAGCACCTCTATTTATAGATGTTCGGGACTAAGGGTTGCTTAGAAAATCAATCTAAGATAACTTGAGATTCAAGAAAATACTTTCTCTGTTTAGATGAAACTCTAATTAGGGTTTCACGTAAGCATGTGAGTATTAGTTTTGAAACTTACATATAAGAATATACACAGTGGCCCATTTACGGAACCGTGTATAATGATTGTTCTTTGGCAAGTATGCGTTATGAACTATAAGCAATTTGATGTTCATTTGAACACTCAAAAATTTAATCATGATCTACATAAACAAGTATTTTAGAGATTAATGATATCTTAAAGGTGTTTATGAGAGTCATAATAATGCTAAACATATTTGAAAAATAGGTCTTTGAGCATCTGCTAAAGTTTTACAAGGACCGTTGGTGAAATAGTTCATGAACCGCAAGGCAATAGTTCACGAGTCAGGGTGCAACAGTTCGTGAACCGGGTTCTCCAACCCTTCTCGGCTCGAGCACTCAGATGGACACGGTTTGCAAACTGGGTTCGCCAATCGTTAGTCTTTTTCACAATTATTTAAAAATTCAGATCACAACGGTTCGTGAACCGGCCCATTCTGAACTTATGGTTTGCGAACTGGTTCGCCAACCTTCCCTATATTCTAGAAACTCAAATATCTATGGTTTGCGAGATGGTCGCCAACCTACCCTGAGCCGAAATAACAGACGTTCTGAATTTCTCTCTTTTGATGTTCGAAACATTCCAAAATGATAAAATCATTTCTTAGGAAATTTTCAATTGATCTACAAAATTAATTCTTGAATGATAAATTGTTTCAAACTAATATTGTCAAGGACCTTTGAACATCCAATGATTGAATCATACTTCGAGATGTTTAACAAGACAAGCTTGGATTGAAATTTCTACTAGAAGTCATACGACATGATCTCATAAAGATAAAATGGTAAGATAGTGAGTAAAATAAAATGGTTAAGTCTTCACATACCTTGTAGATGAAGTTCTCCAAATGTCTTCGTTGATATTCAGTCTTCGAGGGTGATGTCTGATACTCAACTACCAAATTTTAAACCTAGTCCGAGACTTGACTTAGTAAACTAGAAATCAAGATATAGTTTTATTCAACTAACATTGACAACAAGCTTGAGATAGCAAAACTTGTGGGTTCAATCGAGAAATGCTCTAACAATCCCCCCCTTTGTCAATTTTAGTGACAAAACTATTCAATACATATTGGTTCAAAATAAAATGATCTTTCAACTCAAAATCCACTTTGCTTGATCTCCTTGGTTCTTCAACAAGCTCTTGAATTCTTCGTACTTCAAGTTTTTCTATGATTTTGCATGTGTTCGTTCAGCACCTTTGTAATTGAAGATCCGTAGCGAAAATAACTTATGAGAATACTCAAAACGAGCTTTGATCGATTGAAAAATCACTCTACTCAATGGTTATTATACATAAACATAATATTGTTACCTTCCTCTAACTTCAATTGCACTGCAACTTTGAAGCAATACTACGGCGATATGTAATCCCCCTTAGTCATCTTTTGCAAAATAGGTAAAACCTATACATCAAAATCCAATCCCCCTTACATAATGATCCGAAAATCCATAAGTTGTAGTAAGATACTACTTAATAATTCTCCTCCCTTTTGTCAATAAAATTGGCAAATGCGAAAAACAAGGATCATAATGAATTATACAAAAGGTGTCAAGACTAGAGAATACATACCAGCTTTTAGTTTATACAATTTCACCAAGAAACTCAGCGTTTTCATCAAGGAGATATATAGGTACCAACATCTCGTATAATTCCACATCCGCTCTCTCCACAAAGTGATGTTATTTTGTACATTGGTAAATATGAGTTCGTTCAAGACTTGTGAAAGCAGATTTTCTAGACTTAATTTTTATAAATAAAAATAACAAACTCAAATAAAAAAGGTGTTGTGAAAATTATGGAGAGACTGGGGCTAGGATTCCACCATTGACCGGTATTAGTGATTTAATAAAAATAATAATTATGCAACTCAATATTCAATTTGATTCTAATAGTATTGCCTAGACATGTAGATTTTCAAAAGAATAACTGTTAATCGCAAGCATAGAACATCAAAACCCTAAAGCAAGCATGCTCTATCAAGGGAAAACACAGCTAACTAATCAAAGTCATATAACCAATTTTTTAGCTCAATGCAAAAATCATAATAGAATTGCTATAATTAATTTAAAATAAAGATATATCACTTTTACCAAAACAATAGCTTCCTCCATCGCCCCAAGGATTGAGTTTAGCTCCTCATCATGGAAACACGCTAAAAGTATGATTTCATTACTCAAATGTGCTTACAAAGATGAATAGAGTGAAAAAGGATTAAAAACCGGGTTTGTAACAATTATAAGTTACAAACCAACTATTACAGAGAACGATAAAAGATACATGTCACTGTCACTGTAGCAACAACGACGGTTTTCTGTCGTCTAATGTTCTTCGTATCTTCTTCACCAACAGTAAACTGTTCTCCTTTGCAACTCAAGTTTTCCTGCTCTGTAATGCTCTATTCGTCTCCCAAACTCTCCATAACCCCTCTCTGCTTCCCCAGTACCCTATAAATACTTGACAGGACCAAGGATTACTCCTCATAACTCCAAAAGATCTCTCCGTAGCTCGGCAGTAAATAAAATTTTCTCGGGAAATTTTCTTTCCTTTCTTGCCTCATCCACACATCTGTAGCTGTCCAACCTTCCTTATTTATCTCAGTACACGTCCCAAACACGTTCAGCACACGTCCCAAACTCGCTGTAACTCAAATAGAACCCGTAAAAACTCGTGTCCTCTGTTTGCTTCAATCCAACGATGCAGCCCAAGTTTGTCGAAACAAACAACTATATCAACCATGTTTTGTAGAAACGGGCTGGTTCCGATCCAAATCCGAGATTTAATATGTCTCAAAACCCCCCATAATCCTTCACAAAACTCTCGGGTTTTTGTGACTTCCCTGTTTTCTTTGAATCCGAGTATTCAGCCCAACTGGATTGAATCCAACACCCATATAACTCCTGTCCTTCCAATTAGAACAAGCCCAAGTTATTTCAGCCATTGAATCTCCCTAAAACTCCTTCAAATTCTCAACCCTAATTCTGGCAGTTCAAAACCAATTTTTCTCGCCACTTTTCTGAATTCAAGCGAAGAGGATGATGGTTGCCCCTTAACCAGTGATGGGGTGCGGTTAGCAATTGGCGCCCTGGGGTGCAAATAGTAAAGAAGGTGCCCCTTAGTAATTGAGGTGCCCCTTATCCAAAACTGAGGTCCATTTAGCAGCTGTCCTCCGGGGTGCCCTGAGTAATTTTTCGAGCCGAATTTTCCAAAAATGTTTATTTCCCGAAAATACCTACAAACACATAAAACACCATAATAAGTACAAAATCGAGTACTAACAATATAAAAAATTGAGGACAACTTAGACACAAAAATGTGTCTATCAAATACCCCCGAACTTATTATTTGCTAGTCCTCGTGCAAATCTAATTTAGAAAATAAAATCCTAACTCACTGTCGCAGGCATCGCGATTGCACTTAGCATGTGCAACAAGCCTTTGAACCCCCGAGTTTTGTCTCGGGAGGATTTACAAGAGGTGTACCCACAAAACCTTGACTTCTAATTGGTCACAAGTATCCAAAGAGCTATGAGGACATACATATTCTCTACCTATCGCCAAGTAACTAGAATTCCAGAGAAATTAAAGGTATCCGCTCTATAGCTGAATAAAGAAAAGGGGAGACACATCTGCTATACTGCTAGATAAAGAGATATCTGCTACACAGCTGGATAAACATTATGAGATGCATCCGCTTTACAGCTGGATAAGATTAGGAGAGAGATAAAGATGAGAGGGACATCTGCTACACAGCTGGATAAATTACATGTGATTAGTTGAACCAGTGTTAGAAAGATCTTGTGCCAGATGGAAAGTGGATTAACAAAGCAACCAATATGCATCTCTCTTCGACTTTCTCATAGTGCTCAGTAGAAACAACGTTAAACGTCTTCAACGTTCTTCATAGATTTTGATGTCGCTTCGCTTGTTGATGATGATAAGTTTCTACTGTGAGAGAGTCGTAATCCAGTAACTAAGACTACATTGTGAGGTTGCTTTGTATTTCTGGCATTTCCTTCTGGCTTAATTGTCTTTCCATCATTGATGGTTAGGTCCATCACGATTACCCTCTAAAAGGTACATGTTCTCTCCTGATTGTCAATGATCTCAATATCTTTTTCTCTAATGTCTCAGTAGAATGTTATCCCTAGCAATTCTAATTTCCATATTTTCGGTGAGAAACAATAAGTAAACTTAGCTAACAGGATATTATGTGACACTAGAAGTTTCTCCCTTACCCCCAAACTTAAATCTAACATTGTCCTCAATATTCTACAGATAAAATTAAAAGCATGAACAAGGAGAAATTGTTACCACTTGAGGGAAAAGAAATAAGGAAGGATATTACTGTATCACATGAGCACGGGTGCCTCCCAGTAAATGCTAAATTTAAAGTCTTTAGCTAGACATCAAATACCACAAAATGGATAATCATCTTTCAAAATCGTATACCAATAGTTGAAACAATTGTGGGTCCATCAGACCAAATAGAGCTAACACAAATATGAGACAACTACACTGGTTCTGAAAAATGAAAAGAAGGAGCACGTCCTCATCTAAGGTTTCTGTCAAGACAACTGGGTTTATCTGGGGCGTATAATTGATCTTTATATGTGTGTCTTGATAAATTGATTCATCTGAAAAATGGATCTTTAATACCTGGGTTACCTCCTGGACAGTATCAGGAGGATCGGGTTGCGGAGTCTGAATAGACTCAAGTAATATCTCAGACGCACAATGCTTGAGTCCCAAGTTAGGGACTCTAATTAGGGATACGTGACGATCACAAGAACCATCACTACCTCCAAACTTAGGGTTTTCACTACTCACAGACAAACCTCTAACTATTGCTTGAATTTCCGGATCTTCAGAGTCCTTAAAATACTTAAGAGATTCTTCTAGTTCTCTACCCCCAAACTTAGGGTCATCATTACTTTCAGAAAGACCTAAAACTAATGCCTGAATTTCTGGGTCCATAGAATCTTTAAAATACTCAAGAGCTTCTTCTAAAGATTGATCACACATCTGATCTAAGAGAATGGTTGGTTTCTTCAAAATCATCCAAAGAATCCACCAGTAAAGTGTCAAGCCAATTATCCTGAACTAAAGTGCTAATCATATTCACTTCTTCTAAATCATCGTTCTCAGAAGGTTGTCTAGTGACATTAAAGATATTTAGTTCAGTGGTCATATTACCAAAAGATATGTTCATAAGCCCAGTCCTACAGTTGATGACAGCATTAGCTATGGCTAAAAATGGGTGACCTAAAATCACTGGGATTTGAGCACTTGGGTCCTGAACAGGCTGGGTGTCTAGAACAACGAAATCCACTGGATAAGTAAACTTATCAACCTCAATCAGAACATCCTCTATGACACCACGAGGGACTTTGACAGACCTATCAGCTAATTGTAGTGTCATTTTAGTCGGTTTCAACTTACCAAGACCTAGCTGGGTGTATACATGATACGTGAGTAAGTTAACACTAGCTCCTAAGTCAAGTAAAGCCATATCGACCATGTGATTACCAATTGCACAAGATATGGTGGGGCATCCAGGGTCCTTATACTTAGGGGGTGTTTGGTTCAGAAGAATTGAACTTACTTGACCAGCTAAAAAGGCTTTCTTATGAACATTAAGCTTACGCTTTCGTGTATAAAGATCTTTAAGGAACTTGGCATAAGAAGGCATTTGCCTAATTTCTTCTAATAATGGAATGTTGATGTTCACCTGCTTAAATATTTTTGTTATCTCGTTGAAAGTTGACTCCTTCTTTTTTGGGGCTAGCAACTGTGGACCAGTTTCCTCATCTACGGGCTCCTCTTGGGAACTAGAGGGTGGATCTATAGTATGTCCACTATTAGGCATGGCTACCTTATTGTCTACCGTTACCGTTCCTAAGGGTCGTTATCGAATTCACATGGTTTGATGATTTCTCACCATCTAAAAATATTTCATGAACTCCTCTAAGATTGGGTTGTGGTTGACTAGGGAACTTTACTTTTTCTCTTTCTCTCAAAGACTCAACAATTAGACCAACCCGGTTTTTTAACTCGAAAATAGCCTTAGAGTTAGCCTCAACCATCTTTTTATTATCATCTAAACCTTGTGTAATCAATTGCTGAAAATCTATAGTGTTCCGAGTTAACAAGGCAAGAGACTCTTCTAAACTCATGATCTTTTTATCTGAAGGATTCTGAAACTGTGCTGGACCTGATAGCTTCTTAATATAGCCAAAACCTGGAGGAACCTGAGAGTTACTAGTCTGACCTTAACTCTGGCCCTTGGACCAAGAAAGGTTTGGATGGTTTCTCCAACCAGGGTTGTAAGTTTCTGAATATAGTCAAACTTCTGATGGTTCTCAAATCTAGAGTTATTATAAAGAGCATGGGCTTGCTCTTCAGTCTGTCATTCCCAAAAAGGCTCTATTCTACCATTACTTTGACTCAATTCTAAAGCTTCTAACCTTTTAGCTATAGCTGCTATTTTGGCATCTGATTCAAAAGATCCTTCAACCCTATTGATGTTTCCTCTACTTAGAATAATTTTTTTCAGGGGATCCCTACTATTTTCCCATTGATAGGTCTTTTCGGCGATTTCATTCAAAAATGTCATCGCCTGATCAACATCTTTATTCTCAAACCCACCCGTGCATAGACTCAACCATGGTTGTTGTCGAATAATTTAAACCCTCATAGAGGATCTGAACTGTCCTAACCTTCTCTAAACCATGGTGAGGACATTGAGCTATCAAATCATTGAACCTTTCCAAATACCTATATAAGGATCCTCCCTCTTGCTGAGCAAATGTGCTAATTTGCTGTCTAATTGATGATGTTCTGTGCCTAGGAAAAAACTTTATTAAAAAGGAAGATGTAAGTTGTTCATAAGTTTCAATAGACTTAGAAGGCAAACTATACAGCCAAGATTTGGCTTTATCTTTCAGGGAAAAGAGGAATAACCTAAGTTTCAAAGCATCATCATCTAGGTTTTTAATTTTTAGAGTACTACAAATTTCCTCGAATTCCCTAACATGAAAATAGGAGTTTTCATTTTCTTTCCCTAAAAAGATTGGGAGCATCTGTAGGGTCCCAGGTTTCAGTTCATAATTTGCCTCAGTTTCAGCTAACTTGATACATGACGGACGAGAGGTCCTAGGGTTCAACAAATCTTTCAAAGTTGCCATTTCTGGCACTACCAAAGGACTAGGAGTACTTTCTTCACTAAGTGTCAAGTTTTCAAAGATGAAATTTCCAAAGACAGGGCTCTCAAATGAAGAGTCTTCGAGCTCCCCACCTTCACAAGAAGAACTACTAGGTTTTTCACTAATCAATCGACCTAGAGTGTCTCTTTTCCAAGCCTGTTCTCTAATGACCTCGATCATACACTAGAAAAGCAAAATTAAAAAAAAAAATCCTAAAAGGAAGGGAGTTCTATGCAAACACACACAAGGCTGACTCCACCAAAGCAAACCTACTGATTTCTAGCAAACAACAAGCATGATGGGTCCATTTAGATTGTTTCTAGACCAGCTTCTACTCTTCCAAGAGGCAACTAGGTACAATTTTAGCAAACCTCGTAGGACGATCCGAATAAAGTAAGTCGAAGAGAAGCAGGAGAAGCTCAGAGGAGCTTTGATACCCCCACCTCTTTGGCAACGCTTCCCTGGGTTACACGGTGGCTCTAATCGACTTCCAGTAATCTTCCTGAACTTTTAGCTAGGCTAACAAAATACCCAATACGATCCTTTTGAACGACTTTCCTATAAGCTCGTTACCATATCGGTCTCGTTCTAGTCAGTATTTGAAGCTTGGGTTCGCGTTTGGTATCGTTTTCCTAAAGCGGGCAAGAAGAGAACGGTGATGAAATCCGAACCCATATCTTGTATGGCCAGGCCTTGCCTTTTACTAGGAAATTAAACCGTTTTCAGTCCTCAACATATAAGCATACGAAGGAAGACAGTAAACCCGCTGACAGGGGATTCGCGGGTGTTAAGACAAACTTACCTCCCGTTCCAGACGGGGGATGAACCGCTAAAGTCGACTCAGGCCACCGACTCCTATGTCAGTGTACGAACCTGAGGGGCCGAGGCAATATCGTAATTGCCATCCTTCCCTGTGCAGTTTTATATTTAATTACCCTTCCTTAGGGTTTAAAATAAAAATAATGTCCAAATGTCCAAAGTCCAATGTCCAAAAAGGAAAGTGCAAAATAAAAAGAAAATTACAAAAATAAAAGATCCCTAATACAATTTCTAAAGAGCAAATCTAAAAACACAAAATTAAAATCTAAAATAAAATAAAATAATAAAAATAAAAATAAAATAAAATAATGTCTTTTTTTTTTCTTCGTTCTATTCGCTTTGTCTTTTTGACTCCAAATTATTTAATTGACCACCAAAAGCTTTGGCAACTCCTTTTTTCTTTCGCTCCAAAATTCAAAATATGTACTGAAAAGACAAATACCAAAAAACGTAAAATAGAACAAATAAATAAAATAAAAACTACAAAAACTAGACCTAAAAATTAAATATAAAATTCTAAACCTAAAAACAAGTCCGCGTCGACGGCACCAAAAATTGATGTTATTTTGTACAGTGGTAAATATGAGTTCGTTCAAGACTTGTGAAAGCAGATTTTTTAGACTTAATTTTTATAAATAAAAATAACAAACTCAAATAAAAAAGGTGTTGTGAAAATTATGGAGAGACTGGGGCTAGGATTCCACCATTGACCGGTATTAGTGATTTAATAAAAAAAATTTTATGCAACTCAACATTCAATGTGATTCTAATAGTATTGCCTAGACATGTAGATTTTCAAAAGAATAACTGTTAATCGCAAGCATAGAACATCAAAACCCTAAAGCAAGCATGCTCTATCAAGGGAAAACACAACTAACTAATCAAAGTCATATAACCAATTTTTTAGCTCAATGCAAAAATCATAATAGAATTGCTATAATTAATTTAAAATAAAGATATATCACTTTTACCGAAACAATAGCTTCCTCCATCGTCCCAAGGATTGGGTTTAGCTCCTCATCATGGAAACACGCTCAAAGTATGATTTCATTGTTCAAATGTGCTTACAAAGATGAATAGAGTGAAAAAGGATTAAAAACCGGGTTTGTAACAATTATATTAGTTACGAACCAACTGTTACAGAGAACGGTAAAAGTTATATGTCACTGTCACTGTAGCAACAACGACGGTTTTATACCGTCTAATGCTCTTCGTATCTTCTTCACTAGCAATAAACTGTTCTCCTCTTCAACTCAAGTTTTTGGGTAAATTATTTATATGTCCTTACTTTTGAAATCCAATAATTATATCCTTCTACAACAATAAATATGTCCCTACTTTTTAATAACCTTATCCATTTAAAATTAGATTACTTTAATACTCTCACCCATATAACATTCTTCTTTATTTCAAAATGGAACAAATTTCTTCCTCTACCACTTCACCGCCACCACCGACATTCAACTACCATTCCACCACCACCGTTCAGCGACCACCACCACTAATATTCCACCACCACCACTAGTTCGTCGCCGCTACCATCACTAGTCTGCTGTCGCCGCCGCTGGTTCAGATATTTTTGTATCAACAACAGTAGTTGATCAAAATAAAAATAGAACCAACAGTAGAAGTTGATCCAATTAGGGGATCAACAATGGTAGTTGATCAAAAAAAAAAGGATAACCAGTAGAAGTTTATCCAATTTAGGGGATCAACAATGGTAGTTGATCCCCTAAATTGGATCAACAATGAAAGTTGATCCATGTAAATGGAGTGAACTTGGCGTGAGTCGAACACGCATCATCTGACATGGAGTCAGTCATGCTACCATTGCACACAAGTTCAACATTGGAAGGAATTTACATGATTTAAACTACAAGCATGAATCCAAGGAAATATTGTCAACAATAGGAGTTGAAAAGATCAATAACAGTAGTTGATCCCATAAAAAATTGGGTCAACAACAGGAGTTGATCCCATAAATGGATCAACAACTGTAGTTGATCCCATAAAAAATTGGGTCAACAATAGCAGTTGATCCCATAAATTGGATCAACAACAGTAGTTGATCCCGTAAAAACTGAAGTAAGTAGGTTTACTGAAAAGACAATTGCTATACCTGGAACACCATCAACAAATGCAACCAACATCATACCCAATCTCCACCACAATCACACTCAAACTCTACCACCAACATCACCACAAACATCCAGAACCAGCAGTATTTATTAAAAAACACCACCAACCCCAAAAACATCACCAACCCCACTGAATCTATTACCAACACACACCACCGCCATCACCACCACCACTACTGAATTTGGTAGACAAAATAAGATTTAGATAATAAGAGAATTAATGGTATGTATCACCATTTACATTAGCACTAGCGGAAACTTAAATAAGAGAATCAAGGTAGACAAAAAATATCAGATTTAACCTTAAATCTCAAAACAAAAACATAAAATAGATTTAGATAATACCTCCTCCACCGTCGTCACCACCACCATCATCATCATTACTTCTCTATTCAATAAATCAAAGAAGTTTTACTCTAAAATTATCTGAAATCGTAACCCAAAATCAGATCTCGATCTATAATCGTAACCCAAAATATGTTCTCGATCTGTTTGAATCTGATTTTAAATTTTATATAAAGTTGAAAAACAAACACAAAAACGTGTTAAATTTGTTGATACTAGAAGCGGAGGTGGTGCTACTGGATGTTGTGGTGGCGATAAAGATAGAGGTGGTAGTGGAAGCGATAAGGATGGTGCTGGTGTAGTTTTCGTCTAAGCATCAATGGAGAGGAGAAAGAATTGAAAAAGAAATGATTTTGGTTTTCTTAGAGAATAACGATTAGATCTGATAATATAAGAATAGAGTAGATTTGGAATAGTTGTTTTTCTCTTAATGGGTCAGGGATAGAATTATTGTGAAGAAGGATATATTTGAAGTCCGTCAGAACCAAGGACATATATTCAATTTCCACCAAGTTTTTCGGCTCTGTAATGCTCTATCCGTCTCCCAAACTCTCCATAACCCCTCCCTGCTTCCCCAGTACCCTATAAATACTTGACATGACCAAGGATTACTCCTCATAACTCCAAAAGATCTCTCCGTAGCTCGGCAGTAAATAAAATTATCTTGGGAAATTTATTTCCTTTCTTGCCTCATCCACGTATCTGCAGCTGTCCAACCTTCCTTATTTATCTCAGTACACGTCCCAAACACGTTCAGCACATGTCCCAAACTCGTTGTAACTCAAATAAAACCCGTGAAAACTCGTGTCCTCTGTTTGCTTCAATCCAACGATGCATCCCAAGTTTGTCGAAACAAACAACTATACCAACCCTGTTTTGTAGAAACAGGCTGGTTCCGATCCAAATCCGAGATTTAATCTGTCTCAAAACTCCCCATAATCCTTCATAAAACTCTCGGGTTTTTGTAACTTCCCTGTTTTCTTTGAATCCGAGTATTCAGCTCAACTGGATTGAATCCAACACCCATATAACTCATGTCCTTCCAATTAGAACAAGCCCAAGTTATTTCAGCCATTGAATCTCCCTAAAACTCCTTCAAATTCTCAACCCTAATTCTGGCAGTTCTAAACCAATTTTTCCCTCCACTTTTCTGAATTCAAACGAAGAGGATGATGGTTGCCACTTAACCAGTGATGGGATGCGGTTAGCAGTTGGCGCCTTGGGGGTGCAAATAGTAAAGAAGGTGCCCCTTAGTAATTGAGGTGCCCCTTATCCAAAACTGAGGTCCATTTAACAGCTGTCCTCCGGGGTGCCCTGAGTAATTTTTCGAGCCGAATTTTTCAAAAATGTTTGTTTCCCAAAAATACTTACAAACACATAAAACACCATAATAAGTATAAAATCGAGTACCAACAATATAAAAAATTGAGGACAACTTAGACACAAAAATGTGTCTATCACAAAGATAAGATGTTTAAGCACAAGTTCAACATAACTCTCCCTCATTTAATGTCATTCCCGAAATAACAACATGAGAGACCTTGACTCTAATCACAAGAGAATGATTTTCTTGGACATTAAAAAATTTACTCACTAGTTATGAACAAAGTAGATTTGTATCCCAATATTTTTCTCTCTTTTTGCCAGTTACGAACAAATAAGTTGAAAATAGCGACCTTAATGTTAGAGGCACCAAGATACAAGATTTTCGTGAGAAAAATAATCATCGTCAAAAACTATTCTTTAAGCCAGTTACAAACAAAGAGGATAATTAATGCGATAAGTCTCAACATAAGGATTATATCTTCCCTAACCATGTACGGACATAGAGATTAAAGTTCACCACTTATTCCCTGGCGGTTATGCAATCAAGGAGGAAAGCATATTTCTAGAGAACATCTTACAGAATCTTGTAGCGGTATATTCACAAAGTCTAATAGTGGAGAGATCAATACTGCGATTCTCAAAATATTTTACTCCTCGTTTATCAAGAGTTAAGAGCTTAACCCATGAGAACATATAAGATATCTTGTTCTAATCACTAGAATATGATAGCAAAAAACAAATCTCAAAAAATAAGCAATACGTATATATAATCCATGAAGATTAGGTATTGTGAGTCATCTTCCAAAATAAAATTTAATTAAATAAGCATTAAACATGCAAGATGATAGTATTTGGAATAGCTAATTTAACACATAAAAACTAATCTAAAATCTAGTGTTCCTCCTTAAACAAATCATTTCTCCTTGTTACGAACTCCTTCACTTTAGCCCTAAAATCATTGTCATGATAACAGGTTGTTAACATACATGTAGCTGAGGGGGATTCTGCATCTCCTGAACATTTTCCCTTCTTAGTTCTTAAAGATTTGATTCATTCACAAAGAAAAACATTGACTGCTTCTAGTGCATCCTTCTTCGTAACACCTCTAGTTATTGGAGCCATTATTCTCTACCTTCTTACAGGGAATTTGAATCACATATATAGAGTGGAGAATCATCAAAACGAGATTCTCAAGAAAATAAGGAAACTAGTCTTTGAATTAAAACACTCCATAAGAAGTTCGTGACCCAGTATGCCACGAGTTAGAGAACCAACCGTTAGTATACCCTTAACTTCAAACTAATACAAACACTGACCACCTTCAGGGTTACGAAACTGTATTAATTATTGAATGTATATCCATGAACTTTCTCATATTATAGAGAGACGTTAAGGTTGTATTCCAAACAGCAATTTGAAAACAGTTTAACACATAAGATGAAAGCAGTAAATTACTTGAACAACCTTGACTTCAGAAAATATAGTTCTCATGATGTATTTTTGTGCAAACCTCATATTCCAAAGTTAATATAATGAGGTTGTACACATCACTAGGTTTAGGTAGTGATGGGGTGAGTAGGAAACTCACCACTAGTATCACAAGTTGACACAACAAGGCCGTTGGTTTTTTTATGATTATATAAATTCTTACCATTTCTGGGCTTCCTTCTTTTTTTCTCTCGACGTGGCTCTGAGAAGCTAGTAATTTCTTCAAGGAAAGATTCTTCCTTTCCATGTCATTCTAAAGTTTTGTCATTCTTCTTCGATCTTTGACACTTCTCTTTAGTATGTCCACAACTTCCACAATAAGTGCAGTGTGAAGAGCGAGAATCACCATGAGGTACGACTCTCTTTTTACCACCATAAATATTTTCATCACCCTTAGATCCTGCGAGAATGAAGGTATTATTCTTGGTGAATGAGGTATTACTCTTAAACCCAATACCACCCGTGTTACCAAAGGACCTTTGGCCAAACAACATAGCTGAGATCTTATCATAACTTCCCGAAAGCCTTTGTAAGTCACATTGAAAGGTATCAATCTCTTATTCTTTTAGAGATAGCGTTTTTGTGAAATTTTCATTGAGTTTATCAAGCTCTAGATTTTTCACACGAAGAGATGCTTTAAATTTTTCCAATTTTTTTAGACAAAGGTTTTCATGATGAATCTCTTCACTTTTAATCAAAACTCAAGAATCTCCTTATCTGATTCATCATCTGAAAAAGAATTAGGATCTACAGGTGTTTCTGCTATAAGAGGATTTTTTTATGTATAATCTCCAGGAAGGAGCTCGTCAGGCATATTATCAAGAGAAACTATGAGAGCATTGTTTCCTTGATAGTATTTCTTACTTGGGCGTTCTTTTTGGACATGTCCAAACCCACGAAGCACTGAAGAGGTTTTTCATCTTGAGAAGAAGATTTATCCTGAAAGTTGGATCTGTAGACCCGTTTTCCAGATCGTGATTCTCTCCGTCTCTTCAAAAGATTTCTGACATGTTGTGTGATCATAAACATGGTAGTCTCTAACTCGTCGTGATCTTCACAGCATTCATCGGACCAAGATAAGCTAACCTTTAGAGGAGGACAACTTAGTTTGATCACAACTTATGGGGTGGAAGACTTCTCCTTAGCTGTGAGTTGCTCGTGATCAAAAATATTTAACTTTCCTACGAGGCTTCTTCTGGAAAGTGTATTAAAATCGTTTCGTTCAGTGATATCATGTTTCTTAGACTCATATCGAGCTGGCAAAGATCTCATAATTTTCATCATAATATCCTTTTCTGAAATAGCCTAAGAGTTGCTTCAACCTAAGTGAAGACTTTTGATACCAATCCTCCTCTAACAGATAAGAATATTTGATTTCCCTTTAGATCAAAAATCAAGGCTTGTAAATCTGTTTATAATAGACAAAGTTAGCAAACCTTACAATCCGGAACACTTACACTCAGTTAGCTAAGAAGCCTGGATCTTTAACTACCTCTCTAGAACAATCTTGAACTAATCAATTAAGAGAAGTTTTCAGATATCTATCTTGAGGAATCACAAAGCTTGAGACGAAGAAAACTTTGTAATTACTATATATCTTGCTTGAAAGAGATTACGAAAACCTCAGTGGCATAACAACAAGAACATGATACACGAACTATCAAGGTAAAGATACTCGGACCTGGCTTCACGAATCCTCGAGCGAAGTCTTTTAGTCGTAGACCTAATCATAGGACGACTCTAGCTATCAACTAGTACACAAAGTGTCAGGGATTGATTTTCCCAGTTGAAAGAGCATCTTTATTTATACATGTTCAAGACCGAGTGTTGCTTAGAATTCAAGTTAAGATAACTTGAGATTCAAGCAAACACTTTCTCTGTTTACATGAAACTCTAATTAGGGTTTCACGTAAGCATGTGAGAATTAGTCTTGAAACTTATATAGAAGAATATACACAGTAGTCCGGTTATGGAACCGTGTAAAATGACCATTCTTTGGCACGTATGCCTTGTGAACTATAAGCAGTTTGATGTTCATCTAAACACTTGAGAATTTAATCATGATCCACATACACAATAAGTCTTTAAGCATCTTCTAAAGTTTTTCTAGGACCGTTGGTGAAACAGTTCGTGAACCCTAAGGAAATAGTTCACGAGTCAGGTTGCAATGGTTCGTGAACCGGGTTCACCAACCCTAATCAGATCGAGAACTCTGATGGGCACGGTTCATGAACTGGGTTCGCCAACCGTTAGCCTTTTTTACCAATACTTAAAAATTCAGATCACCACGGTTCGTGAACTGTCCTGTTCTGAACTTGTGGTTTGTGAATTGGTTCGCCAACCTTCATTGTATTCCAGAAACTCAGATATCTATGGTTTGGGAGATGGTTCACCAACCTACCCTGAGCCGAAATATCTGAAGTTATGGATTTCTCTCTTTTGATGTTTGAAACATTCCCAAATGATAAAATCATTCCATGGGAAATTTTCAATTGATCCACAAATTTAATTATTGAACAATAAATTATTTTAAACTAATATTGTTAAGGACCTTTGAACATCCAACACTCAAATCATATTTCGAGATGTTTAACAAGACAAGCTTGACTCGAACCTTCTTCTTTGCAATAAATCTACGAGAAGTCATACGACATAGTCTCATAAAGATAGAATGGTAAGATAGTGAGTAAAATAGAATGGTTAAGTCTTCACATATATTGTTGATGAAGTCCTCTAAATGTCTTTATCGATATTTAGTCTTCGAGGGTGATATCAGATACTCAATTACGGAATGCTAAACCTAGTCCGCGACTTGACTTAGTAGATTAGAAATCAAGATATAATTTTGTTCAAGTAACACTGACAACAAGCTTGAGATAGCAAAACTTGTGGGTTCAACCGAGCAATGCTTTAACAGAAAGATTTCACACCAAAAAATACCACACAGTGGTTGTTCGGATTAAATTCCGTATTTGAATTTGAACTTTTAAGTTAAAGAAAAAATCCATGTTATTATCATGGAAAGGACATCCGAATCATAGTAACATGCCAATTGACACCGTCACCAAATTTTTCTTGCAAAATTACACTGATGCAAAAGATGATCTGTAGTTTCATCACGGGAAAAAAAAAAGACAAACATGAACAATATCGGTACCCCTTCTTCTCAATAGGAGGAAGAATGTATTTTGAGCTCTGTTAGAATCTCGGTTTTGATGAATGGTAGTGCAGAGAGTTTCTTCAAAATTGATAGAGTCTTGAGGGAAGGTGACCCTTTATATCAGGTGATTTTCGTTCTTATTGAGGATGTGTTGAGTCGAAACATTTTGAACCTCTTTAAGGAGGGACAAATGATGCAAATGGTTTCTCGTAAAGGTGTCCCCCCTACTCACTTGTTTTTTGCCGATGGCATCATGATATTTTGCAAAGGTAATATGAAAAGTTTGAGGAATTTGGTTTAGTTACTTGGTTTGTATCAAAGGGCTTCAATTCATAGTAAGTCGCCAAAAGAGTAAATTATATTATAGAGGGGGTTCCTTGAGTAGACGTAGAACGATTGTTGAATTTCTTGGAATGAACATTGTTTTATTTCTGGATCGTTACTTGGGGTGCAAATCATGCCGGTTATGGTGCGGTATCATCATATCAATAATGTGGTTGAAGAAATCAAGAATCAACTGGCGGGATGGAAAGTTGCCATTCGTAACTTCCTTTGGTCAGGAGATTCTGGGGTTAGTAGGTCGTTTGTGGTTGCATATGATAAAATTTATGCGCCTTATAAAAAAGGTGACCTTGGTATAACTCGACCGGAAGATATGATAAATCACTCCTTATGCCTCTGTGGTGGAAAATTAAAAACTCTAACAATGTTTGGGCTTATTATTTGCGTGCAAAATATTTCCAGAAAAATTGAAAGTTAATAGAATATATTAAGTCATCTATTATGCCTGGGGTTAAGTGGGTTTATGGCCTGGTTGAAGAAAATCCCATGATGCTGATAGGAGATGGTAGAAACATTTCACTTTACTATGATGTCTGATGGGGAGATAAGTCAGTGACAGAGGGACCAAACACTAAATCATACAGTCATGGTAAGTTATTGCTTGGTTGATGGCAGTCGGGAGTTACCTGATGACTGCAGAAATACGTTGTTTGCTGCAGGTATTAAGCTAGAGGATTTTTCTATGCCTTTAGGTAATGCTGCTTGCATGATATGGAAACCAAATTATAATGGGAAGTTCTCTGTCAGTTCAGCAAGGTCGCTTGTTTGCAACATATATGCTCGTCTGGAGGGAGTGCAACTGTTCTGGAGGGCGTTATTTCATCCATCCTTGGCTGCTCATAATTGGAAACTATTGCGGGAAGCTTATGCTACTATGGATAAGGTCCGTAGTAGGTTTAAAATATATGTAATCAGTAAGTGTTGTTTGTGTAATTCTGAAGAGAAATCTCCGGCCACTTGTTGTGGCATTGTAATTTCGCGAAGAGGGCTTGGAACTGGATTGCGGAAGTGTTTGGTTTAAACCACATCTCATCTTAACGGTAGTGTATGCCGCTGCTAAAGGTTACAGTCGCATGGTGAAAGATCTATGATTGCTTACAATTTTGGTGATACGTTCTGAATTGTGGATGACAGGGGACAATTTTGTTTATGAAAACAAGTGGGTCAGTTGGGTTTTCTTTCAAAAACAAGTATTTCAGTACGTGATCTGAATGTCCTTTCTGTCTTCAAAGTCACGCACAGACATGTTAAAATGAATGATCCAGTGGAGTGTTTTTGGAGTGCACTTAATAGACATGAATTATTGTTGTGTTGCGATGGAGCTGTTAGAGGAAACCTGGGTGTAGCTGGTGCGGGGGTGGTTGCTAGAGACATTGATGCCAACGTTGTTGGTGCAATGAGTATCTGATTGGGGTGACTTCTAACTATCTGGCGGAGATATATGGGTTTATTTTGGGGATTGAATGGGGTCTCAAGTGGGGTTTTGGATCAAGTTTGCATGCGTTCAGACTCGATGGTCACAGTTCAGGCTTTTATGTTGGATAATTTACCATGGTTTGTGAGACAGCGTTGGCAGGCAATTAGAGATAATTATACATTTATTCGTTTTGAACATACGTATCGGGAGGCTAACTTTGCAGTGGATACTATGGCCAAAGAGATTGTTTATTACCAAATGATGAGGGGATGAACTACGATGGAAGAGATACATTCTTAATTTCAGTTGGAAGACCTTCATTCTTCATTCTTACAAGTTTGTCTCCCTGACCCGACATCAGGAGTATTAGACCTTGATATCTCTATATTCCGTAAGGAATTTAAGGAATACATCAAAATCTGGGGAGTGTATGCCTCTCTTCTTGTATACATAAAGCTATGTTTATGAGCTTCGCTTGGCTGAACTCAGAAATATACGTATATGTGTAACAGTACTTACTGCGTAATGCAATACTTACATATATAAAATTATGAGAACAATACTGGTGCATGTTACAATAATCCAGGTGCTCTAATATTTTATACGAAAACTCAAGCTTCTAGATGAATTTCTCACCAGTATAGAGCCGACTGAGTATTTATTTTATGATGTGTTCCCAGCTGAACTCTTAATACTGACATGACATTCATGTTCATTCTCAACTGAATAACATAAATTTCCCAGAGTGTCTGGATTAAGATATGCATAATAAGTACCTGATCAAAAGCATCGCAAGTCGTGCCAACAAGATTAGGCATCCATCATGCTACTTGCAAGAGTAGCAAAAAATTAATGATTTTGTGCTAACGTGCAAAATTCATATAATTTACCTAATTTAGATCTAATTTTGTGTCAACTCAAAAAAATTGATTCCCCCCTGGAGCATGCACAATATCTTGATCCCTATTAGTCGATGCCAAACCTAGGAAGGCTAGGAATTAGCCTATCATATGGCCGGTGGGATAAAAATCCTAGCAGGAGTTGGAAAATCAAATAAAAAAGAAATCGTGACTAACTAGGTTAGTCACGGGAAGGAACACGACCGTGTCACTTGGCCGGTCGATTTACCCTTTTCCACGCCTCCCATGGACGACCATCCATGTTCCATGTTGGCCACCTAGCGCTCCTCTTTTTTATCGACCAATCAGATCGCTCCTAGCCTACATGCTCCGCCCTAAATCGTCGACCAAAGTTGGATGGTCGAACTACTTAATTTTCTTAAGGATTAAATCTTGGCCGCCCAAGCCATTTGCAAACTGATCACAACCACCTAACTTGGCCGGTTGATTTAGCTAACCTAAATCCTTACATGCTCGGTAAACAAGGTGCCATCGTGACTACCAGTCACCCACCTATTATCCCGACCAATCAGAATGCTCGTAGCCTACATGCTCCGCTCTAAATCGTCGACCAAAGTAGGCTAGTCGAGCTTCCTATTTATATTTGAAATTAAGTCCTGACCGCCCAAGACAGTCACAAAGAAGTCACAACCATCCATCTTGGCCGGTCAGTTTGGCTATCTTGGGTCTCCTTATGGTCGACCAGTCAGGATCCATAGTGACTACATGTCACTCATCTATTATTCAGGCCAATCGGATCACTAGTATCTTACATGCTTCGCTCCCAGTGATTGGCCAAAGTGGGCAAGTCAAGCTCGTTAACTTTATTAAGGAATTGGATCTTGACCTCCCAAGTCAGTCGCGAAGCAATCACGACCATCAAACTTGGTCGGTCAGTTAAGCTAGATTAACTCCTTCCTTACATAACCGAGCAAGTTTCATGATGATCACCGCTTGCCCCTTTACCTTTTCAGCTAATATGAACCCTCCTAGCCTACATTCTTCGCTTCCAATAGCTATCCAAAGTAGGCTAGTCGAGTTACTTCAAAAACCCTAATTAGTCGCAATGTCATCTCGACCTCTCGACTTCGCTAGCTAATTTGATCGGTCTAGATTTAATCTTGGTCGACCAATGAGATGCCATGACTGCTTCTAGTCATCCCTCTTGCTAATGGACCAATCACGTTGTCCATAGCTTACATGTGCCGCAACCAATGATCGACCAAAGAGGGACGATCATGCTTCTTAAGATTATATAAAAACATTTAAGACTAACCGTGTAAGTCGCATGTGTTAAATCTTTTAAACATTAATTTTAAAGGATTTGTGGCAGATTCAAATTGCTTTATTATTATCGATACACTACATGTATCGGTTTTATGTAAAACCTAATAATGATATGTTACATGTGTCGGTTTTGTTGAAAAATCTAACTACAACCAAGCGAAGAGCCCCACTTCCGCAAGCCATGGGAGACTCGATTTGCCACTATCTACATGTAACATAACTCACATATGATTGGTCGAAACTCGCATGTCCTACATGCACAATCAATACCACATATGTAGTGATTAAAGAGTCACGTCTTCTTATCCACCTTTCATAACTACTTTTCAGTCATACAAGTCAGCCTAGTCGAGCAAGTCGACTTCTTCTACAACTTTTCACTCGAGATGGATGTTCAGCAGAGTATTGGTCTAGCGGCCTACAACGTGCGGTGTGCAATACACCCATTATGAGAAAGTGACAGGAAGAGTGGGCAGTTAGCGAGTAAAGGAGAAGTGGGTACACAACCGTCCAGTCCTACATTCACAATAGGGATACTGTTTCTACCACCTTCACACGAACGCCACTACTTCACTACTCCACAACTCCCACTTCCTATAAGATCAGGGTGTTCGACATGACTTGATACAAATATATTTTTAATATATTAAATCAACAATCAACACAAGTATCCAGAGAACACAAGAACTTACGGCTTACCATTTTTTTCAACAAGTTTCATTTTCTGATATAAGTCATAAACAACCACACATTACAGAGTCTATCTCTCTTATCTCAACACCTTCTCTGCTTCCCTCCCTAAGATCAACCGTTCTCCTTCATTTTTTGACCGCAGCAAGACTGGAACGACCATTTCTTGGTTTAGGCTAGAATTGTACAAATAGATATCTTGAATCTAAAGTACTCCTGTGCAGTACAGTTGTTTAGGGTCTAGACTCATTTCTCATCAACCTATCCACTTTTACTCTTTTCTCCATAATTAGTTTTTACCCTACTACAATATCTAAATGTACCTTAATTTCGTTTAAATTAGTTTGATTTTTTATTTTATTTTGGTGTTTCTGACCTTTTTTTTTCGAACTAAGCTTCTGGTTGTGAATTTGCTGATTATCAATATAGTTTGGATTTACCAAAAAAAAAAAAAGACGTTTATGAGCTAGAGTCCACATGAAAAAGCTAA